>PVKZ01000001.1:1800000-1966577 GCA_004027375.1 Macroglossus sobrinus | reverse complement strand
CATCACTGCTCCTCCACTCACAAGCATCAGGGCCAAGGACCTCCTTGCCCCCCCACCACTGAGAAAGTATTGTCTGGCTCTTTGTGATTCATTATGTTTTGTGAACTCTCCTTTCTGAGGAAAAGACAAATTCAGAGAAAAACAATTGGGCAAAGGAGGCAGGCAGGGAACAATGAAAGCTTGATTGGAATCTCGGCTTTATCTAAAAACAAAGAAGAGAAATCTCTTGTTCTTACGAGAATGCTGGCCTACCCAATGGGCTATTGGCCTTCTGCTAACAAGGCAGGGCTGGCTACCCCAAAGCTGCAAAACTGAAAAAACATTCTGCCATCACTGTTCCTCTCTTTTCCTGGTGATTTGGGCTTCTCGAGATGCCCTTTACCCTCATTACCACCCACCTGAGGAGAGGACAATATAACATTCTTCAACTGGTGCTAGGAGTTGGCTATGTACCACATTTAAGGAGCACTTGTGTGCCTACTATTTTCCCAGCATGTGCAAGGTGCTGGGCAATAAGTGAAAATGGGCCTGGTGCAGGATGCGATAACCAGAGCCCAGAGATCTGCCATGGCCCTTGCTGGAGCAAGGGGGTGCACGCTCACTACTTGTGCAGGAAGAGAGGTCTATAGTGTGCCTGGGAGAAGCTCGAACAAGCTTTAGAGAGAAGGTGAGTTTGCCTGGCTGACAAGTAGAGGAAAAATATTTGAGGTGGAGGGAACAACATTGGCAGAAGCTCAGAGGCATGAAATAATATAACTTTTAAAGCTATGTATAGGTGTGTATTCCTGAAGTGGTAAAGACTGAGGGAGAGAAAAGTCGAAGTCATGGAAACAGAGAATAGAACTGTGGTTGCCAGGGGCTGAAGCGGATGGAGGATGGGGAGAGTTTGATAAAAAAGGTGCAGACTTTCAGTTATAACATAAAGTCTGAAGATCTAAAGTATAACTTGGTGACTATAGTTGATAATAGTGTATTATATAATTGAAATTTACTAGGAGAGTAGAACTTAAGTATTTTCACACACACACAAAAAGGTAAATCTGTGAGGCAATAAATGTATTAATTAACTCTATGGTGGGAATCTTTTAACAATGTATACATATATCAAACTACATTATATACTTAAAATATATTACAATTTTATTTGTCATTTATACCTCTTAAAAAAGAATAAGGGACAGAAAATAAATTGGAGAAAGAAAGCACTGGGGAAAATTCTAGGTAGAGAGGTAGACATAATAGACCTTAAGAGCTATCATTAAAGGATTTTAAAACAAATAAACAAAAAAGATCTTATATGATTAGGTTTGCAATTTAGAAATATCTCTGTGATTAAATATAGAGGCAGTGAAATCTATAGGAAGATTACTAAAAAAAATTAGGCAAGGCATGAGAAGAGTCTGAACCAAGATCATGGTGATAGAAAATAAAGAGAAGGAAAACAGACATGATAGACTTTTCAGCCCATAAGTAACAACCTAGGGAAAATTGAAGTATTAAAGTTTGTAGTTAAGAATGTGGACATTGGGTCTACGGCCATGCCACCCTGAACAAGCTCGATCCCGTCTGATCTTGAAAGCTAAGCAAGGTCAGGCTTGGTTTGTATTGGATGGGAAACTACCTAGGAAGACCAGTTGCTGTAGCCGTAAAAAATAAAAAAAATAAAAAATAAGGAATTGTAAGCTGACAAGATTCTTGCAATCTGTGTGGTCAACCAAGAGTTGCTTCATCTAAAAAAAAAAAAAAAAAGAATGGAGACATTGGAGTCAGCTCACATGAGTTCAAATCCCACCTCTACTACTTACTAACTGAGTAGCATAGAGCAAGTTGCTTAATCTCTTAGTATCTCGGTTTCCACATCTGTGAAATAGAGATAAAAACACTACTTGCCTCACAGGGTTGCTGGGATGATAAACTGAATCAACAAAAATAAAACACTCAGAATAGCCTACTTGGTACATAGTGAGCTCCCCTTAAATGTTGGCTGTTAGTAGTAGTATTAGATACAGAGAAGGAAGAAGAGTCTACGAGAACAACTGAGTTTGAGAATAGACATGTCTATTTCAGGTTTGTACTTTGTCTTAGGGCAGAGCCCTTACGCTGGAGTGTAGTCCTTTCTCTTAGGATGTAGCCTTTCTTAGGTTTTAGCTGAATGCTTATGGTTCTCACAACATCTCTCTGTTCTGACTGGGGCCAAACTCCTAGGTCTCCTCACACTGTGCAATCTTTGATATCCCCACTCAGCCCTTAGCCTGAAAGCATCTGTCTCTTCAGGCCTCTTGCCCTGCACCCTGTACCCTGCACGTCTTGCCCTGAACCTTGCACTCTGCACCCTCCAGCACTCTGGGGCCAGGCCCCAAGGAGGACTCCCCTTGTGTGCATTCTTCCACATGTTAGAACCCCCTCAGCAGTCCCCAACTCTGATCTCTGCCTCCCCAACCTAGTAAAATTGTAGCTTTCCAGTTGGTCTCCAGCTCTTCACACAAAGGTCTAAAAGTGCCCAGGCAGAAAGTAGAGAGAAGAGAAGGGAGAGATGGAATACGGGGCTGACTTTGATGTTTCCCTCCTCTCAATGAGAACAGAGTTGTGGTGTCTGTTGATCAATACCTGGCAGTCATTTCATATCTTGCCCAATTTTACTGTTTATGGCTAGAAGATAAATTCATTATCAGTCACTCTATCATGGCTAGATGCAGAATTTCTAGCTTCAGAATTTCTAAGGAGATGTTGTTAATCCAAAGAAAGGACTAAAAAATATCATTTATATATCAGTGCATTGCATGGTATTTATCAAAAGGTAGATGAACAACAGATGTGTTTCTTAATTGTTTAAATTCATATTAATTGATTATGATAAAACACAAAAGAATCACACCTAAACATGCCAAAACACAACTCTTGAAACCAAACATAAAGAGAAAACTTTAAAAACAGTAGGAGAAAAAACATCATTTTACACAAACAAAAAATGATAAGAGTACTGGTTGACTTCTCATCAGAAAAAATAGAAGATGGAAAGAAAATAAAAGAAAGTCTCAGAAATTTTTCAGAAAAACAATCTGAAAGAATTAAGTGCCAGCAGAACTGTGCTTTAAAAAAATATTAAAGGAAGTTCTTTAGATGGAAAAGAAATAATATCAGATGAAAGCTCAGATTTCATCAAAAAGGAATAAAAATTACTGGAAATGGCAAATATGTGGGTATGTATAAAAGATCAACCTTCTAAATTTTCCTAACTTCTTGAAAAGACAATTAACTAAAGAAAAAAAATATTTTCTTATGGGGTTTAAAAAACAAAATATATGATTAAGGACAGGAGAAATAAATTAAATATTCTGCTGTGAAGTTCTTGCATTATAAGCAATATAAAACAATATTAATTTTAAGTTGTCTGTGCAAGTTAAGGATGCATATTTAAAATCACCAAGCAACCATTAAGAAGATAATCTAAGAAGGTATAACTAAAAACCCAAAGAAGGCAGAGATGGACAAAGGCACAAATACCAAATGGGCAAATAGAAAGTAAATATCAAGAAGACTGACTCAAACCTAATCATAGCAATAGGTACATAAAATGTTAAAAAGCTAAAAATTTCAATTAAAAGTCAAAGATTGTCAGAATAGATTAAAATAGCATGATACAAGTATATGCTGTTCATAAGAGATATATTTTGAATTCAAAGACCAAGATAGGTTGAAAATAAAAGGATGGAAAAATATATACCATGCAAATAGTAATGCATAAAAAATAAGCAAAGCAAAAGCTGATAAAACTAAGAAAAGAAATAGATTCACAATCATAGCTGTAGTTTTTAACACTGATCTCTAAGTAATTAATAGAACAAGTAGACTAAAAAAGTAAGAATATAAAATAATTAAACAATATTAGCAACCAACTTGACCAAATTGACATTTATAGATATCATAATCAACTGCTGCAATATACACATTCTATGACATATACATGAAATCTTCAACAAAATACATCAATTGCCAGCCAGGTCATAAAAGTCTCAGTAAGTTTCAAAGGAATAAAACCATAACAGTATGTTTTCCTACCACAAGAAATTTAAATTTAAAATAATTAACAATAACATATCTAAATATTTGTAAATTAAGCAACACACTTTAAAATAATTTATCCCTTTCTCTGGACCAAAGAAGAAATGGCAGGCGAAATTAGAAAATATTTCAAACCTACTGAAAAAACATACTAAAATTTATGGGATACATTTAAAACAATGCTTACAGAGAAATTTATAGTTTAAAATACTTAAACTAGAAAAGAAGATTAAAATTAATAATCTAAAAATAATCCAAGTCTCCACTTAAAGAACTCAAAAAAAATCTAATTAAACCAAAAATATAAAAAAGGTGGAAATAAGAACAATAATCAGAACAAAAATAAACTGACAAAACACTAGTGAACATCATCAAAGCCAAAAGATAATTCTTTGACAAGTTTAATAAAATTAGTAAGCCTGTGGAAGACTAATGAAAAAAAGGGAGGGAGGGAAAAGTTGAGAGAAAGAGAGTGAGAGAGAGAGAGAGAGAGAGAGATTGATTAAGACAACTGAAATAAAAAAGGGGAAATCACCAATGACCCTACAAACACTAAAAGAATAATATAAAAATTTTCTGAACAATTTTGTGTCACTTAATTTGAAAATTTACACTAAATGAATAATTTTTTTGCATAATATTTTTCAAAACTGACACAGGATTACATTTTTTCTAAAAAGTTGAATATCGCCTACATTAGGGAAAGTGAATTTGCAATTACAAACCTTTCTGTTAAGAAAATTCCAGGTCTAGATAATTTCATTGGCAAATTCTATTAATGTTACTAACATTACACAACAGCCAACAGAAAATAGGGAGAAAGAATCACTTCACAATTCATTTATGACACCTATGCAGGTGTCATAATATTCATAAATGAATATTTCCTATGAACAAAGATACAAAAATGCATACAGCAAAATATTAGAAAATAAGATCCAGCAATATATAAAAATATACATCATGACCAAGGGGGCGTTTATTTCAACAATATAAAGTTGGTTCAACTTTCAAAAATAAATCAATGTAATCTATCATATTAATAAAATATAGGAGAAAATTATGATTACTGAACTAAATGGAGAAAAAGCATTTGAAAAATTTTGATACTTAGTCATTATAAGAACTTTGAAAACTAGAAGATAAGGAAGCTTCTTCAATTTGGTAAAGCTAACATTATACTTAATGGAGAAATATAGAAAATGTTCCCATTATGGTTGAGAACAGAGAATGTTAATTTTTATCACTACAATTCAACATAGTGCAATAGGCCAATAAAAAGAAATGTATAACATAGACATTGAAAAGAAATAAGTAAAACTTTATTCAAAACAACATGATTGTGATTATAGGTAATCCTAAGGAATAAAAAAATAAGTGAATTTATTTTTAAAATAAGTGAATTTAACAAGGTTGCAGAATATAATATCAATAATTCAAAAATCAATTGTTTTTTATTCTAGCTAAAAAAATTGGAAAATAAAAAACTTAACATTTAAAATAGCATCAAAAAACTATAAAATACTTAGGAATAAATTGAAAGCCCTACAGTTTGTCAAATATTGTTGAAAGAAATTAAAGAATGAATAAATGAATGAATGAATAAATAAATAAATAAAATTAAATCATGTTAATGAATTGGAAGATTTGTTATTGTTAAGATATCGATTTCCCCAAATTGATCAATAGAGCCAACACAATCTCAATCAAAATTCCCACATGCTTTTATTGCAGAAATTGACAAGCTGATCTAAAAATGTGTATAGAAAGGCAAAGGGCCTAAAATAGTCAAAATAATTTTGAAAAGAAGAATTAAGTTGGAGGACTTTACAAACCCAATATCAAAACTTACTTTAAAACTACAGTAATCAAGACAATATGGTATTGGCATAAAGACAGGCATATCGGTAAACAAAGATACCAACATAATTTAATGGGAGAAGAGTCTTTACAGTAAAGGGTACTGAAAAAACCCCTACCTCACATTATTACAAACATTAATTCAAATGAATCAAGATCTAAACCTAAAATATATAAAATGTCTAGAAGAAAACATAAGGGAAAACCTTTGAGACTTTGGGGTAGGCAAAGATTTCTTAGAACTCAAAAGATACTAACCATAAATTTTAAAAATAGATAAAATGGACTTTATCAAAATTAACATATCTCTTTCTTTTTAAATGATATATTTTAGAAAACAAATTATATACCTGAGAAGTTATTTCACCTGGGATACATAAAAAGTTTTTACATCTCAATATAAAGAAGACAAATAACCCAATTTTAAAACAAGCAAACGATTTGAACAGACACTTCACAAAAGAAAATTTAAGAATGGCAAAATAAGCACATAAAAAATGCTGCGTATTATTAGTCATCAGAAAAATGTAAATTAAAAACATAATGGTCAGGCCCCACTGACCAGCCTCACCTCTAGGCACTCCCTTATTTCTTGTCTGTGCCCATCGCACAGTGGTCTCATCTGTTCCCACCTGGGGTCTGCTCAGATGCCACTCTCTCTAGCTAGAGCCATCTTCTCCAGCTTCTTTGCATTGCTAAGATATCTTCTGGGACTCAGCTTAAGTGCCACCTCCTCAGGGAATCTGTCCATGGTCCTCAAACTAAGTTAGATGCTTCACTTCTAATCTCACAGCCTCCTGAGCTTCTCTTTTATAACACTTGTCTCATTTTCCTATCACTATCTGCACAATCAGTTTTGCTCTTTTTCCACTAGAATATACACTCCCCTAGTGCAGAGTCTGTGCTGTATTGTTCATTAGCATAACCTGCACCTAACACAACAGACAAAGCTGAATTTTACATTATAGTCTTCCACCTTTTTTTCCTCATTTTTTAAAAACAAATTTTCTTTTTAGAGCAGTTTTAGGTTCACAGCAAAATTAAGAAGAAAGTATAGAGATTTCCCTTATACCCACCTACTCCCAGATATGCATACTCTTCCCGTTATCAACATCCCTCACCAGAGTGGTACATTTGTTACAACTGATGGACCTACATGGATACATCATAATGACCAAAAGTTCAAAATTTATATTATGGTTCACTCTTGGTGTTGTACAATCTATGGGTTTGGACAAATATATAATGACATATATCTACCCTTACAGTATCATATGGAATAGTCTCTCTTCCCTAAAAACCTATCAACCTCTCCTCTCTCTAAACCTCTGGTAATTACTGATCTTTTTACTGTCTCTATAATTTTGCCTTTTGCAGAATGTCATATAGTTGAAATTATACAGTATGTAATCTTTTCAGATTGGCCTCTTTCACTTAGCAATACGCTATTAAATTTCTTCCATGTCTTTTCGTGGCTTGAAAGCTTTTTTTTTTTTATCAGCAATGAATTATATTCCATTGTCTGAATGTACCACAGTTTATTTGTCCATTTATTTATTTATTTATTTATTTATTTATTTATTTATCTACTGAAGAACATCTTGGTACTTCCAAGTTTTGGCAATTATGAATAAAGCTGCTATAAACAGCTTTTTGTGTGGAGATAAGTTTTCAACTCCTCTGAGTAAATTTAAAAATATTTTTAAGTCAGAGAGAATTGCTTACTGGTTTGTTTTGTCTTTGCAATATATTTTCCTAACTCTTTCAAAAATTAAAGTAAGATTCACATGGAGGGAAATGCACAAATACTAAGTGTATAATTCACTGACTTTTGACAAATTAATACATCCACATATTCAAAATTCCAATCAGATAGTGAAGATTTTCATCACCCTCAAAAAGTTCCCTCTTTATAGGCCATCTCTGTATTCAAACACAGCCACTCTCTGATTGCTATTATCACAGATTAGTTTTGCCTCTTCATAAGATTTATACAAATAGAATCATATAGAAACTCGGCTGGATCTGGCTTCTTTCACTGGGCATCATGCTTTTGAGATTCATTCATGTTGTTGCTTGACTCAGTAGTTTGTATTTTTCATTGCTGACTAATTGACTAGATATATTATGATTTACTTACCTATTCACCTCTTGGTAGATATTTGGGTTGTTTGCAATTTGGTGCAATTATGAATAAAGCTACTATAAATATTCATGTACAAGTCTTTCGCAGACATCTTATCATTCTTTTTAGTAAATACTTAGGAGTGGAATGACTGGGTCATATGGTAAGTGTATGTTTAACTTTATAAAAAGTTGTCAAACCAGTGTATGAGGGCTTCAGTCTCTCTGTATCATCATTAATGCTTAGTCATATTTATTTCAGTCATACTGGTGAGAGGAGGTGGCACTTAAGCTGAGTCCCAGAAGATATCTTAGCAATGCAAAGAAGCTGGAGAAGATGGCTCTAGCTAGAGAGAGTGGCATCTGAGCAGACCCCAGGTGGGAACAGATGAGACCACTGTGCGATGGGCACAGACAAGAAATAAGGGAGTGCCTAGAGGTGAGGCTGGTCAGTGGGGCCTAGCACTTGGAGTCTTATGTTAGAGATGTGGTGTTTTATCATAAAAGCAGTGGAAAGTATTGAAGATGACTTTGAGTGGAGAGTGAGAAACAGTCTATCCCAGCACTATCCATTAGAAATATAAAGCATGGCATAAATGCAAGTCACATATGTAATTTAAAATTTTCTAATAACTGCATTTTAAAAATGTAATTTAAAACCCAGGTATAATTAATCTTAATAATATATTTTATTTAACTCAAATCCTAAAATATTATTATTTCAACATGAATCGTTACAAAAATTATTAATGAGATGTATTTACATTCTTTTTTTCCCCCTAAGTTCTCAACATCCAGTGTGTACTTGCAGCACATCTCAATTCAAATTGGCCACATTTCCCCATGCTCAATAGCTACTTGTAACTAACAGTTAATGTAATGGAAAGTGCAGCTCTAGACTGAGGCAGAGCTGATTAAGGGGCTGCAGCAATTTTAGGGCAAGAGAAGATGGAGCAGCAGGAGATGATTTGATAGATAATTTGGAGAAAGAATCACCAGCACTTGAAGACTGGTAGTCAAAGTCTCCAATGAAGTCCTTTCTCCTAATAGCTGGTTCTCAGTCCTTGTCTTACATAATACATTTGATGTATAGTAGTTGACCATTTCCTCCTTAAAACACCTCACTGTCCCACATTTCCTTCTACCTCGCTGATTCTTCCTTCTCAGTCTCCCTTACTCTTTTTTTCTCATCTCTCTGCTCTTGAAATACCATCTACAAACTGTTGACTCCCAAATGTATATCTCCAGCCCAGATCCCTTCCCTAGACTCCAGACTTGTAAATCTCTCATAACCTATCTTCAGTTTTGTTTGCACTTTCTTCCCTCAAATTTTATGTCTAGAGAGTCCTTGGTCCACTCCTATCAGCCTAGTCCTGGCACTTATCTTTTGCTTAAGTTATTAAAATAGTCTACTAACTCACCTTTTTGCTGCTATGCTTTCCTACTCAATACAGAAGCCAGAGTGATCCTATTAAAAATAAGGCCGTTCCTTTTCTTTCAAAACTTTCCAAAGGCTCCCCAGTTTACTAATAGAAAAAGTCTTCACAATGGCCTATGAGTACAATGCAATCTGCCCCTTAAATCTCTGACTTTTCCCACTTACCTCCCTCTATTCTAGCCAAATTGGCTTTTTTGCTTTTTTCCCCCTCAATGTACCAGGAATTTTCCTGCCTCCCAGTTTCCAATTTCTATTCTTTGGAATATTCTTCTCTAAGGTAGTTGCTCCTTCCCTCACCTCTTAAGTTTTTTCTCAAATGTCACCTTCTCAGTAAGTTCACTTGATCACCCTACTCAGAAGTCCCTCTCCCTGTTATTTTCTTCTTCATAGAACTTATCACTTTCTAACATATCATGTAATTTACCTATTGATTTTGTTTATTGTCTTTTTTTCCTCACTAGAATAGAAGCTCCAGAAAGGGAGGGACTTTTGCTACTTTTATATACCTATAGCACCAGTTTAGCACCTGGCACACAGTAGATACTCAAAATTGAATGAATGAATGAATGAATGCATGAGATAAGATGAGATGAGACAAGACAAAATGAGATGAGTGTAGAAGACAGCACCAAGGTTAACACCCAAGATTTTTAACTTTCAATACATGCAAAACATCTGTAGCTTGAGAATGTCTTCAAATACTTCAGAAAGTCTTACGATGTTTTTAGCTTCAACAACCATACTTGTGTAAACCTTCTGCTCACTTCTACTTCCTGCAGAACAGAAAGACTTTGGCCAGAATGGGGAGAAAAAGAAACAAGTCCCAAATGAAAGAACAGAACAAAGCTCCAGAAAAAGAATAAGCAGAATGGAGACAAGCAATCTACCTGTATTCAAAACACTGGTTATAAAGATGCTCAATGAACATAGGGGAAGAGTAGATGAAGTCAGTGAGAATTTTAACAAAGAGATTAAAAACATAAAAATGGAGATAGGGCACATAAAAAAGAACCAGTCGGAAATGAATAATATATAAGAGAAAAAAATGAATACATGAAAGGGAATCAATAGTAGATTAGATGAAGCAGAGGGTTGAATCAGTGATTTAGAAGATAAGGTAGTGGGAAACACCCAACAGAACAGCAACAAGAAAGAATAAAAAAAAATAAGGATAGCTTAAGCAGCCTCAGAAACAACATTAAGCATATCAACATTCACATCATAGGTATACCAGGATGAGAAGAGAGAGAGCAAGGAATTAAAAACCTATTCAAAAAAATAATAAAGGAAAACTTCCCTAACCTGATGAAAGAAACATATATACAAGTCCAGGAAGTGCAGAGAGTCCCAAACAAGATGAACCCACACCAAGACATATCATACTTAAAATGCCAAAAGTTAGAGACAAAGAGAATCTTAAAAGCAGCAGGAGAAAAGCAATTAGTTACCTACAAGGGGGCTCCCATAGACTGTCAGCCAATTTCTCAACAGAAACTTTGCAGGCCAGAAAGAATTGGCAGAATATATTCAAAATGATGAAAAGCAAGGACCTACAACCAAGATTACGTTAACAACAAAACTATCATTTAGAATCAAAAAAGAGATGAAGAGCTTTCCAGACAAGAAAAAGCTAAAGGAGTTCATCAACACCAAGCCAGTATTACAGGAAATGTTGGAGGGACTTTTTGAAGAAAAAGGAGAAGGAGGAAGGGAAAAGAAAGAAGGATAAAAAATATAAATAATAAAATGGCAATAACTACATATATTTCAACAATGACTTTAAATTAAAAAGAATTAAATGCTCTAATCAAAAGGCAAGGCAACTGAATGGATAAGAAAATGAGTCCCTTTCATATGCTGCCTACAAGAGACTTACTTCAGATCAAAAGACACACACAGACTAAAAGAGATGAGAAAAGATATTTTATGAAAATGGAAACAACAAAGAAAAGCTGGAGTAGTGATACTTATACCAGACAAAATTGACTTTAAACAAATGCTATAACAAGAGAGAAAGAAGGACAAAGAAGGACTCAGTTATCCCACTTCTGGTATTTATCCAAAAAAAACAAAACGCTACTTTGAAGAAACATGTGAATCTATATGTTCATTGCAGCATTATTTACTATAGCCAAGATATAAAGGCAACCTGGATGTCCATCAGTGGATGAATGGATAGAGAAGAGATGGTACATATATACAGTGGAATATTACTCAGCCATAAAAAAAATGAAATCTTGCCATCTGCAATAACATGGATGAACAAATCTAGAGGGTATTGTGCTGAGTGGAGTAAGTCAGGCAGAGAAAAATAAATATCATATGATTTTATTTACATGTGGAATTTAAAAAACAAAATAAACAAAACAAATAACTCATAAATACAGAGAACAAATTGGTAATTAACAAATGGGAGGGAGATTGAGAGGGGGAGGTGAAAAAGGGGAAGGGATTAAGAACTACAAATTAGCAGTTACAAAATAGTCATGGGTATGTAAAGTACAGCATAAGAAATATAGTCAGTAATATTGTAATAACTACGTACTGCCTCAGATGAGTAGATTTACCAGGGTGATCACATCATAAGTTATATAAATGTAAAATCACTATGGTGTACACCTGAAAGTGATTTGTACTGTACACCAACAGTAATTAAAAAATAAAAAAGGATTAAAAAATATTTAAAAAGTAAAATAAATAAAAGGCAGGTTCAAAATAGGATCTAATCTTATCCTTGTTGTGATAAAATTAAAAGTAGGTTCTAGTAAGGGGCTTGCCTATGGTTAAATGTGCCAGAACGGTTGTGCATTAAATATGAGACAGTAGTGAGCTGTCTTGATAGGTGAGTTTGCCAGAGAATTGGCGTATTATCACACAACTCATAATTGAAATCAACTTTTGAGAAAATTAATTCCTCCTTCATAAATGAGGGGGAGGGGTTTTGCTCAGAAAATTCTACTAAGCTTATTTATTCAAAGTTCCAGAAGAAGAGGAATGGGGCTCCCGGGGCTCCTCAGGGACCTTACAGTTTCTCAGCAAAATCTGTTCTTCTCAGAGACTCTCTCAATTTGTACAAATGCTTTTCACCATTTCCCGTGTCCATCCAGGGGTTGCCAGGTACAACCCTGGCAATTCTTTCACTCTTGCTCTTTCTGCATCCAAGTGCTCTGACTCAGCATCTTTATTCAGCATCTGCTCTGACTCAAGGCAGCAAACCAACAATTTGATATTTCTGAGGCATTTGGGCACCTGGAAGAAGAAATTTCCTCCTAAAAATCTTCCATAATTTTTTCAAGACCTATCTCAGGAGTGAACCATTAAAAATTACCCACCTTACTAGTCAGACACTTATCAGTTCATTTTCTCCCTGTCTATTCAGCACAACAGTGGACAAACAGGAGGCAGATTTTGCTTTTCCCTCATTTAAACTTACCCTTACTAGGTGGGCCACCTGTAAGGCATTCATTTCAGACCACAAATCCTGGAGATGATTCAATACCATCTTCCAGACCCCCTTGCTGTTTCTAATTGATATGATATAGTCTCCTGCCACCCAGGCCTGGATGTTGCTTCTCAACTTTGCATTCAAAGAAGGACCTTTGTGAACCCCAGCAACACTAAATTGAGGATAGATTTCACATTTCCTTTAGTAGAAGTCGCAAGAGTTGTCGGAATAAGAGGATTTTGTACAAAATCAGTTAACGATATCTTCTGAAATCCATTCAAAAAGTAACAAAAAAGGCCAATTTTGGAGAAAATGAGAGTTAAAATTGGGATACATAGCCTTCCATGCACATAAAGATAATTTCGTGACCAAAAAACAATGATAATCTTAATGATTGTGATTGGCATAACAGCCCCCAAAGATATTCATGTCCCAAACCCCACAATCTGAAAATATATTACCTTACATGGCAAAAGGGACATTGAAGACGTAATTTGGATTGAGTCCTTAGAGATATGGAGAGTATCCTATCTCATCTAACCACATAAATCTTTAAAAGCAGAGAAACTTTCATGATGACAGTCAGTGGGAGATGTGGCTATGACAGAAAGGTCAGAGGAATGAATCATTGCTAGTCTTGCAGACTGAGGGAAAGTCCAGGAATCAAGGAATCTGGAGGAGACTCTAGAAGCTGGAAATGGCAAGGAAACATGTTCTTCCCTAGAGTCTCTAGAAAAAAAAATGCATCCCTAACACCTTGACTCTAGCCCAGTGAGACCCATGTGGGACTTCTAACCTACAAAACTGCAAGGTAATAAATTTGTGCTGTTTTAAGACAAAAAAAATCAACAGGAAACATCATGGAAATGGAGCCCTCAGCTACTCCTTTTACCCCAGAGCTGAACTTGTGCCAACACATGAAGTAGGCAGTTAGAAAAAGGTCAAGTTGGATGGGCTACCAAGATGTTTGGTTTCAAATCCAGAAATGGTCTGGAGTGAGGAATATTTTTAGGGTGGAATTTATGGGTACTGAAGAAATTGTCACACTTTCCATTCAGTTTCTCAGGCTGTTAGAAGGCCACTGAACCAGAGAGGGAGTTACTTAATGATTATCTTGGGCTCAGAGAGGTTATGGGCTTCCCCAATCTTGCCTCCTGGCCCCACATCTCTCCCTCAGCAGAGCAAAATGTCCTCAGTAAACTGATAGGTTTACCTATGTGCATTCCAGCTTCAGTTGCTTCCTAGACAGCACTTGGTGGTTGAACCCAAGCTTAGCTCCAAAGTCAGGAGGCAGAAAGGGAGCTCTTTTGGAAAAACGGGGAGCAAAGTTCACAGCAGTCACCAAGCTTCCCTTATTTATAGGCAGATAAATGCCGTGATAACAACTGACTTTTATGAGACACTTAAAATGTGACAAGAACTACATTAAGTTTTTGACTTATATTCCCTCATTTAAGGTAGTGTGCATGAGTAAGACAAAATGGCATTTGCCAAAGGTGTCCTATTCTTAGTTCATTTCAAAAAGTGTCCACATGCAGTGTGAAGCTGTGATAAACCCCTTCGCTTTTGTACAGATGCCGTGATGGTTCAGCCAAACCCTGTCTGCCTCCTGCAGAGCACACAGGGCCTCCCACTAGAGCCCAGGGAGCTTTATCAGCCCTCCCCTGTCACCAGCCCTGGACCCTTGCTCATCTGAAACTTGACAGGTTTCCTGAAATCTCTACAGAAGAGAATGTTTGTAGGCTGCAGATTCCCTCCTCATTTACTCAGTAAATATTTACGGAGTATATAGCATATGTCAGGCTCTGTACTAGGTGTTTAGAACACATTAGTGAACAATATAATGATCCCTGCCCTCAGAGAACTTGCATTGTGTGTGGGGAGTAGACAATAAGCAGTAACATAATAAATAACTAAATTACAGAGTGTGTTATAAGCTCATAAGGACCATGGGGAAAAGGCAGAGCAGGAAAAGGTAGAAAAGGGGAAAGCAAAAGATGGGAGGTGCAAGTTGCAATTTTAAACACATTAGTCACAGTGGGTCTCAATGAGGAAGTGACTTTGAGCAAACACTTGAAGGAAGTGAGGGAGTTAGTCATGATATCTATGGGAAGAGCATTTCAGACAGAGAATGGCTAGTGTGAAGGTGCTGGGTTGGAAGTTTATCTGGCATATTGGAGGAATAACAAGACCAGTGGGATTGAAGCGGGGTTAGGGAAAAGGAAACAGTAGCTATGTTCAGAAAGAGAAGAAGGAGAAGCAAAACATTAAGGGCCCACAAGGCCACCACAAGGCCTCACATGATAAGAGAGTCACCGAGACCTTGGAGCAGAGGAGGGGCCGAATCTAACTTCTACCTTATAAAATTTTCACTCCTTCTGCAATAGAATTGCATTCTATTCTGTCTGAGAATAGAATGAGAGCGGTCAAGATGAGCCGTGGAAGAGGTGAAAAGTGGTCAGTTTCTGGTTCTCTTTTGAAAGTAGAGCTGAAAGGATGTCCAAATGTATTCTCTTATTACTTGTGAGAGCTGAGAGAAATTCTCTCTAGAGGGCCATGTTTCTTCCTATACTACCAGTCAACAGTTCAAACACTTTTCAAAAAGAGAAGGGATTTTCTTCACTTCACAAGATTATTTCTATTAAGACAAACAAAAACATCACACCAAGATGCTGGGCTGTTGGCCAAGGTCACTCATGACACTTCTAGAACAGGTGTCAAAATCCCTGTGGTGTGACAAAATCCCCCACCCCACTTGGCTCCTGCATAGTCTGTATTGCAAGTGTTCAAGAAGGAGTCGTAGTTAAGAGCAGAGATCTGAAATCAAACTGCTTAAGTTCAAATCCCAACACTTATACTTACTACATGTATAACCTTGGACAAGGGACTTTCAAGCTCAATTTAAAATATGTGTAATAGTCTGTTCCTCATAGGGTTATATGCATGATGGTTGTAATAGCCATGCTAATAATGATCCCATCTTTGTGGTCTGGGCACATTCTTAGATATAGCCAATACCAGCCAGGAGGGACATAAGGCTCTAGAAACTCTCCAATTGCCTGCTTGCCCATCCCTACTTCCTCCTCATCTCTGTGGCAAATGCACAACCTAGCAAGTGCTCAACAGCACCACCTAGGGACGGCCTGGCCTTCCCCAACACAGCCTAGAGAAACAGTCTCTCAGGGACCTCCAAGGCCATAGGCACCTTCATTTCTGTATGAGAAAAACTTCACAAGGGTAATATGATTCTGTGGAATCAGAATCTCTATGTGTGTAGAGACATAATCTGCAATGTCAAGCGACAGAAAACTCCCACAGGAATGCTCATTTTTCCCCTTTTAGAGGGTCCCTGTGAACTCAGACCTGCTCAGGAATGACAAGCACGGTAGTAAGTGAACTGAAAAGCAAAAGATGACGGATTCTGTGTGGGAATATAGTGATGATGTGTGGGATGCTGAAGAATATTTTTCACACCAAATGTATGAGAATAGCTGAAATGTCAACACTATATTTCATTGACATCTGTATTTCTTCATCTGATAGCTCCTTTTTATTTGTTATTTTAAGTATGCCTTATGTTTCAAGATAATTTTCCCTTCACGGTGCAAGCAAATGCCTGGAGGAAAAATTAACTTAAAAGATACCTTTTAGTCATTTGGAGCAGCGAAAGCAAAAGTACCAGCTGTATTCCAGCCAACTTAAAATTAAATTGCTGGTGCTTGCCTGCAGTTTAGATAACCAAACATAATGTAAACATTGCATTATTATTAGGAATGAATGGGGACGCCTGTGATCTAGAAATACATGAGGAGGAGTGGCAGGGGTGGGGTTCTTCCACCTGACTGAATTTGGCATGGTTTCTAAATCAACTGCAACTTCTTTAGGACCCAGTGACACAAGACAACTCCTCTGTCACTGTTATATAACACTGTTACACACATGTGTATGCAAGCATGTACTCACACACCCAGACACTGCAAATACACATCTACCTAATATGCATGCACACACACACACACACACACACACCCCTGTGTGGCACAGGAGCACAATACACATCCCCACGTACACATACCCTGATACAACACAGGCTCAACAGACACTTGCCCACAAAACACACGTGAACACACGAACACTTCACACACATGTGTGCACCACCCACATGTCAGTACCACACTGCACATAGGCACCACTCACACACATAACATTTGCATTACATACAGCTTCACCATACACACACACACACACACACACACACACACACACACACACACACACTAACTTTTCTCTTGGTCCCAGTCTCAGTATGTTGATAGAAGTAGCTCACATGGGCAAGGAAAGGGCTGCCTAGACCATCGCAACTTTGGTTTTGCCTCAACTTACAAGTCTCTAATAACCTAAAAAGCTACTAAAAATATCTCAAAATCTTTACAGTGGAGTCACATCAATACTTTGTTTCCAGAAGAGTTGTGAAGGCTTTCGAATTAAAATCAAGATAGTCCATGGACAAGGGATGGGAAAATGTGTCTTTTCTATAAAAAACTGATCAGTGTTAAATGCTGATTTTATGTAATTTGTTTGAACAGAGTATGAGAGCAAATACGAATGAAACTTGGAACAAGTGGTTTTAATGAAGAATAAGGCAGCTAGAAAAATTATTGCATGTACAGGACTTGGACTTGAATTCTCAATATACCCCCTATGTATTTCATGGCTTTATAAATACACAAATTTATTATCTAAGATTTGGTTCAGCTGTCATGTGACAGAAAACTCAAAATAGTACAAGCAATCAAGACAAAAGAGAAAAAATAATTCTTATTTAGGTATAAGGTGTTCAAGCCTGGTGTGGTGGTCTATGATCATCGGGGACCCAGTCTTCTTCTCTCTTGTTGCTCTGACATCTTAAGCATATAAGCTTCCATTTCAGAGTCCAAGATGGCTGCTTCAGCTGCAGCCATCATGCTCACATTCCAGCCAGCAAGAAGAAGTAGAGAAAAGATGGGCATGTCCCTTCCTTTCAAGAACAGTTTGCGAAAGGTGCCATACAACACATCCACTTACATCTCACTGTTCAGAACAGTTATATAACCACACCTAGCTGCAAGGAAAGCCTTAGAAATATGCAGTTTATTCTAGGTGGCTATGAGTTCAGCTAAAATCAGATATTTCATTATTATGGAATAAAGGGAGAATGGATATTGGAAAATAGCAATTGGTTTCTGTCACACATTTAAAAAAAGGATAACAATAGCCTCCATTCAGAGGTAATCAGTGTTAGCATTTCAATACATTGAGCATATATATATATATATATATTTTTTTTTTTTTTAACAAAACTGAGTTCGTAGTGTATATAATGTTTTTGGTTTTCATTTTGTGAATGTCTTTTTATGATTATATGCATATATCTATCTTTTAAAAAAACTAATCTAATCCACTTCCACCTAATAACATATGTATATTATACAAATCACTCAAACCAATTATTTTTGCTAGAAGCATTTGTCAATTTGGGGTTCAGGATAGGGATGTTAATTTACATCAAGTAAAAAGCTGAGAGGATTTGCAAAGCTATGAGAGGGTGGGGTACCTCACTGAAGAAACACAGGGGGCTGTAGACACACTAAGAATGCAGACACCCTAAGAGGACTCTTGGTGGAGACTCTCTATGTACATGGAAAAGAAGTCTGGAGGGAGGAGGAGGGGGAAGATCCATTCTGGCCTTCTTCTTATCTTCAGCCAAATCCCCAAATGCTACTGGCTGGATAACTGAGCTCATGATATTTTAGGGAAATTATTTTATGGATTCTGCTGTTTATAATACTTAGGGCTTTATTGCCTTAGCAACCTCTCCTAAGTTTTAGAATACCTCTCAAAAGATCAGGGGATTACATTTCAGATAAGCATCCAGAGTGGTGACTTATCTTAGCAGAAACTCTGAAATATCAGTTTCCACTGGCTCTCATTTAATAGGCCTGCTTTATTTACTTGGTGCCCACAAGTGTGTCACAGAAAAACAGCCTGCTCAGTGCTCTCCACTCCCTGCTGTCTTCCTAAACCGTTGATTCAAATCAACTTTCGGCTCAGAATCCTCCCTTGGATTTCTGTTTTCTCTTGCATCAAGTCTGAACTCTTCCTCTTGACTTGCAACACCCTCCAAAATCTGCCCACTGCCCCCAACTGCTTCCCTGCATCCCAAGTCACACATTGCACTGACACCAATGACACCTTAGGTCTCCTTTCCTGAGCCAAGACAATTTTTAAGAAAGTGAGACTTTGAGAACCAAATGGACTCTACCTCTTATAAGCCATATAACAGTGAATGTTATTTAACCCATTTGAGATACTGTTTCCTCTTGTGTTAAATGAGAATAATAAAAATGTTCCCATAGAGACATGGGTGAATAAAATGAGATTATGCATATAAAGTGCCTTGCACTGTGTCTGGCCCATGGCAAAGGACCAAGCGAATGTGACTTTCCTTTCCTCATCCCCTTCTCCTATAATTATTTCCCTTTGTTTAAGGCTTCTTTCTTGCTCAGACTTTGCAATGGGCTGTGTTCTAACTGGATACCCCCAGTTTAGGGCTGGTCTGTACCTTGCTCTTGCTGAGCTGGGTTATTCCATTGCCCAGAACCTATTGGCCTCACTTGCAGCTGAGGTTCTACTCTCTGACCTCCCTGGGGATCTCTGTGCCAGAACGTGAGAGCCATGGTCTCCCAGCCCTACCCAAAGACTCTGCTGTCCTCTGTGCCAACATTCTCTTTGGGTAAATCATACAAGCCTTGGCCAGAGAGTTGGGGTTTTGACACTTAGAGAAGACTACAGCCTGCCTCAAATCCCAGTCCTCAGAAACTTTTGTCTCCCCAGAAGGTCTCTGTCCTCTCTTTTCTCTAATAAATGACAGCAAAACTCTACTCTAAAGCCATGTATGTATGTACCTTCCTCAGGCTAGAGGCTGAAGTATACATTATCCTTAAAAAACTATCTTTATAAAAATGCAATACTTCTGAACAATCAAAATTAAAGTAAAAAAATGGGCAAATACTCTCTCAAATTAGACATGCAAAGGATGACTATCTATAGTAGACTTTATCAGCTATATAAAAATAGCATTAAGTCCTAACAGATAAGAGAAAATTCGAAGTGCTTTTTAAAAGGAAACAAATGGTCAGCCTTATGGTAATCAGGTAAATATGATTTAAATCATTAATGAGGTACCATTTATGCCCATTGAATTGAAAGAACATTTTAAAATAATAAAACTCAGTGCTATAAAAGCTGCAGAGAAACTGGTAGCACACAGAGTGCTGTTGGCATTGTAAATTACTGCAGTCATTTTGAAAAGCAATTTAGCAGTGCATTTCAAGAGCCATGAAAATGTTTCTGCCCTTTGGCTGACAATTTTCATGTCAAGATAATTATAGAAAATAAAAATGATTATGTGTGTGAAAGTAATCTTTGTGGAGTTATCTATAATAGCAAACATATAAACAACCTAAATGTCTAACAGTAGGAGAATGGTAAATTAAATGTTACTCTATATTCTCAATGTAATATTGTTCAGCCATCAAAATAACTGTAGAGACACTACCATTTACCATCTCACTATTAACTAATTTCCTCAATCCCCAAATTTCACAAAGAATTAGGAGGCAATTCTTTGATTTCCTGGCTCCTCACTTAAAGTTTATATGTATTACCCATCTGTATCCCTATCCTACTTGCCCCTCTCCTTTTCTCAGGTTGATCCATCCACCTGTCTTCTAGATCCTCTCTATCTTTGTTCCCCACCATCCCAACCCATCAAATAGCTATGGATTCAGAAATCAACTTTGGCCTCTTGGCCATCGCTTTACCCTTCAAATCTTCCATTTTTCGGAGAAGGCTCTCCCTTCAACCTACATCTCTATCTAGCTACTGCCCTATTTCTCTCTGCTTCTTCTTGACAGAGATTTCTGCACTCCCCTCTCTCACCCCACTTTTATAACCTATTCACTTCAGCCTAGCTGCTGCCATTCCTGCACTTTCAGCAAAGTCACCAATGAGTTGGTGAACCTAGCTAAGTTCAGCTAATACCTTTATCCTTGACCTAACTGTCTTCATTTGACCTCTCAGAGTATAATTTGACTCTCCTCCTGAAACTTAGTAAATAGTATACATTTAATGAATAGTAGCTTTATTATTATTTATTATTATATTATGATCATCATTACTATTATTACTACAGGATACACTAATCTACTTTTCCAGTCTAGACTCTCTGCTGATTTTAGAACAACCTCTCTATTCTATGTCCTACTGGAGATCTGCACCTTGATGCCCTACCTCAAACTCACTATGTCCACAATTGCATTAATCATTCTGCCGCTTCCCAATCCCACTCCTGTTCATGCCTGAAAAGGAAGTCATCCTTGACACCTTCTCTTCCTTTATCTGTGTTTGTCTACTTCTCCACTTCCAAGCAAGTCTCATAAAATACTCCAAGTAGAATTTTCCAGTCATTTCCCAATCACCGAAGTGGTGAAATGCTGAAGTGATAAAAGCTGAAAACTCTGAGATTCTAGAGGAGAATAGAACTACCAGATAGAAGGAGCTGGGTTCCTAGGCTGATCGTGTGAAAGGTTATCTGCCAGTCAGAAAATCTGTTTTGAATTTCATGTGAGTAAGGAATAATCCTCTGGTATGTTATGCCACTAAGATTTGAAGAACTAACTTTTGCAGCAGCTAGAGTGCTTTAACTAATACAATGTCCAAAACATCAGAAGAATCCATCAACTTCTCCAATCCTCACTGTCAATACTGCATTAAACCTTTGCCTCTATAAATCACTGTAACAGCCACCTAACAGGTCTGCCTGGCTTCACTCATGCCCTTTTCTAATCTATTCATATAATTGTTAGTGGGGCTTCCATAAGTTGTAAGAAGCACCCAAGTCTGATTATATCAGCCACCCTCACTTAAGAAAATCTGTCACTGGCTCTCCATTATCTTCAAAATAAAATTCAATTCCTATTATGGCATAGGAGGCCCTTCATGAGTTAGCTCCATGTATCTGGTGTAATTCTGCTCCTGCCCTTTTGTCTGGCATGCCTGCCACAATTACCTATGCACAGTCCCAACAAGCTGGGTTAGGCTCCCTTGACTTCATGTCTTTTTACATTAAGATCCCCCTGCCTAGAGCACTTTCATGTCTTCCTTACCTTGGTGACTGTTTCTCACCCTTCAAGATTCACTTTGGGCATCGTCTCTTCCATAGGCCTTCTTTTACTCCTCCAGGTTGGGTGGGAGTCTTCTCCCCAGGGTCTTTATTACTTCTATGATCACCTCTTTTATAACAAGTACCACACCATTTTCATTGAATCATTTACTCATTTCTGAGGATAGGCACATATTTTAGCATCTTCACTTTCTAGCACAATGTCTAACATGTAGTAGGTGCTCAATAAATGTTTATTGAATAAATGAGCAACTAGGCAAATATAGAAAATAATTACAGTGCAACATATAAAATATTGACAACACACCTTTTATTATGAAGTGAAAACTTAAATTAGACACCGTATATGTAGTACCTGCATATTATGCAAACTACCTATGTAAATTATATCTGCATGTGGATAAATTCTGGAAATAGTTATTCAATAGACATTTATTGAGCACCTGCTCTGTGTAAGGTCATACAGATAGAAAGATTAATTAGAACTGGCCCATCTCCTCAGGAGGTTTACAATCTGTAAAAAAGAAAAAAGTAATCATGGTTAGTTGACAAGAATATGAATGAGTGTTTTTCAAAATTCCCTTTGATATATTTACAATGCACTTAAAAAGCAGCTTACAAGACAGAAAAACTACAGCTCATAATAACACTAAAGTTATAAAATTCGATATCTACCATTTTATATCTCTCCAAAGCCTCTTTGAGTTTTGAAATTTACATAGCATTGCACACATTGAATTAATGTTTGTCTAGCTTTCTCATGAGGTTGTCGATATCTTGTACACAGTGTCCCTGCTGGTGTCCTGTGTGCCTT
The DNA here is from genome assembly GCA_004027375.1 of Macroglossus sobrinus. Classification (NCBI taxonomy): domain Eukaryota; kingdom Metazoa; phylum Chordata; class Mammalia; order Chiroptera; family Pteropodidae; genus Macroglossus; species Macroglossus sobrinus. The sequence continues at coordinate 1,943,611 of PVKZ01000001.1, read as the reverse complement.
TGGACAACTCACTTCACCTCTCTTAACTTCAGTCGTGCATCTGCAAAGAAAAATAACCCTAAATTCCATGTAATTATTTCAAAGAATAAAATGAGAAAATGAGTATGAACCCACTGTGTGAGTTTCAAAGCACTTTGAAAATGTAGGACATGGCAGACTAGAAGACTGCCTCTGTGTTATTTTTCAAACATACTAATAGAAACAACTTCATCATTCTCTTTTTCAGTAAGTCAGTCCATGAAATGCAATAAAGTTATTTTCACACATTATGGAGAAGGACATATGTCCTTAAATTCTATTATTTTTCCTGATTTGTTTTTCATGTAAAAAATAAATGTTCATGAACAATTCAGTGAAATAGAAAATTTCAACTGCCCTGCACAGTGTCCTGCATCTGGAAGACATATAATCATAATAATGTTGGCCTGCTGCTTTTCTGAATTTTGTGGAAACATCAGGTGGTACTGACCTTCCCGGATAACGGCCCTTTGGAATGAAGACTGCTCACCTGACATGAAGCAGGAATATTCCTGATGTGTTTGGACAAGCTGAGGAAGTAGGCGCCTTGGACAATGTGACACACCACTGATTCTTGAGGGTGAGAGGGGACCCTGGGAAAAGACAGAAGCAAGAAAAAAGGATAGATTTTTAATATAATTCATCTGTCTCAGCAGGTGTCCCCAAATGATTACACTCCAACCAGCATCCAGGATCTGGACAAACAGTGTAGAAAATTCAATGGCCTTTCGTGAGTCTTACCTCTTTCAGCAACAATCTTAATAACAGCTTCATACATCTCTCTAAGCATCTGCTCTCTTCCTGTGCTGTTACCACAAGTATCTGCGTAGACTTATACTTCCCAGTAGAAAACTGAACTGCTTGTCCCTAAGAATCAAAGAGAGGAAACATCACACTGTTTTCCATAGAGACGCCTCAAAAAATTAAGAGTTACCATATTATTTAGCAATCCCTCCTCTGGGTATCTACCCCCCAAAATGTAAAAACATTTATACATAAGCATATATATACTCCTATATTCATTGCAGCATTATTCACGGTGGCCAAGACATGGAAACCAAATTGCCCTTCAGTAGATGATTGGATAACAAAAATGTGAGATACACACACACACACACACACACACACATATGCGCGCATGCGCATGCGCACACACATGATGGACTATTACTCAGCCATAAGAAAAGATGAAATACTGCCATTTGTGACAACAGGATGGATCTTGAGAGTATCATGCTAAGTGAAATAAGTTAGATGGAAAAAGTCAAGAGCCATATGATTTCATTCATATGTGAAATACAAAACTGAAAGCAACAAACAAAAAAAGGTAAACAAAGAAAGAAAAACTCATATATACATACAACACTGTGATGGTCAACAGAGGGAAATGGAGGGGAAGTAGACAAGGGTAAAGGAGGTCAAATACCTGGTGACAGAAGGAGATTTGACTTTGGGTGGTGAACACAATGCAATGTACAGATGATGCATTACAGAATCGCACACATATTATTTTATAAATCTATATTATTTTATAAAGCAATGTTATCTCTAATAAATTTAATAAAAAATTTTAAAAGAACTAAGTAGAGGAAGTGTGTGTGTGTCTGTGTGTGTAATCTGTAGATTCTCAGAGAAAGGCCAGAATTGCTAGCATGAGTCTTTCCAACCTAGTTGTATAAGGTCTAGACAGCTTGGCTGACTGCAACTCTTACTTTGTAGAACAGAATTGATTTGCAAAAAGCTGGGCCAGGAGAGGGCACACCTGGGCAGTGGCTGTGAACTGAGAAAGGGAGTAGATGCTGAGGCATCCTGATATTTATAGCAAAAGAGAAGGTAAAGGGAAACTGGAGTTTAAAGCTTCTGATAGAGTCACTGAGTTAATCAGGGCCAAAAGAGAACCAAATGTCAGCCTTTATCTTGTGCCATATAGGAGATTGTGTGCGAGTGTGAAAAATAAAAGGTCTGCAGAGGAGTCTAGTTAGCGCCTTAAATCTGAAATTATACTAGGTGACTTGAAGCTGGATTGTTACTAAAATTCCTTTATTGCAACTATTCCAAACTCTAATCCACTATTTCAGAAGTTTCACTAAATGTTAAACTAACAGGGAGATTTTATGATTGCTTAGATGAGTGTTCTCAACCCTGACTTTTCGTTAGAGTCTTTAGAAAATTTAATGCCTGGTCCTTACTCCAGACTAAATGAATCAGAATCTCTGGATGAGTTATCCAGGAGTGGGTACTTTTTAAAAGCTTTCTAAGTATTTCAGTTGTGCAGCCAGGGCTGGGAACCTCTGGCTTTGGCTGAGATGGGCAAGAAATACACAGAGGAACCAGAGAAAGAATAGTGGTTGAGAGGTTGTGGTTCCTAGGCATAACCTCTGACAAGGAAAGTTTCCTTGTGTTCTTGCTTGAATGGTGCTGGAATATAAAGGTACCAAAGGATATGTCAAGTGTGTTACAGAGTTGGAAATCATGAGTTTAACCTGTGACTAGAAGTCAGGAACCAAATTTTGCACACCCCAAAATATAACCAGGACCAGACAAGCTGGTGCATGAATAATACATTTACTTGTGTGTTTCAGTCAAGTATCAAGTATTAAAAAAATAGAAATGCACTCAAGGTGATTCAAAATCAGGAAGGTTTGTGGTAGAGACACAAATAGCAATTTTGAGGCATCCAGAGATCTGGACTTCCAGAGCCAGGAATCAGACACTCAGGTACTAAGGTCATTCCCTCTATCTCTCAGTCATTTGATCTCCATCTCTGTTCCTCTCTGCATATCTCCTTCAGTCTTTCATTGCAACTGGCTTCCTCTGATGAGTTATTCCACACAAGGCTCAAAGTGAATGTTCCAGTGCTAATTTATCATAATCTCTCAGGTCCAGAGCCCAGCATTGACACAACATTGTCACAATGTCTCTTCGTTCAAATTTTCAAGAAGGGAAATTTGGTCACCAGCAAAGGATGGCTGGTCTTGTCTAGCCTTGCATCAGGTGCAAATCTCTTCCCAAACACTAGGCTTTGAGTAGAAAATGCCATATGGTTTTACAGGTTAAACAATAGTAGGAGAACATTCTAGGAGACTATTCTAGGATGGGCAGTACTTGTGAAGAGCTGTGGGCAGAACAAGCAAGGAAGTTCCTCTAATACCCATCCATAACCAATGAACCACACACCTTTCTTCTTTCTCATCTTCTGCCTCCCAAAAATGGGTGGGTAAGGGGGAGATAAGGAGGAGTTTAAAAGTAGGTTCCCTATCTTTTCTCAGGATCCAGTTTAGATTCTGCAAGAGGTAACCACAGTCTAATAACCTTCAACAAGCATTTATAAACATGATTCTACACGTGTCGTTCTCTTCCTGAAACCACTGAGAAATGCATTCTTGGCAATGGTGAAAGCTAAGGACATCCAAAACACAGGATCTCTGTTCAGTTTTAATTCCACACTTTCTGCTGCATCGTGGCATGTAAAAACATGACACATTTAGACATTAAAAAGGATTCTCCTCCCCTTGGGTCTTTATTTGATCATTTGGAAAATTTTCAATTAACATGTTATTACCGTGGTTTGACAGTTCACTTGACAGCTCCGAAATAACATTCATGGCTTTTAAATGACAATCTTTTACTGAAACCTAGGTGGCTTTTTTCAGAAACTTGGGACTTCAGCCAATTTTTGGGTTTGTGAAAACAGTGGTGTGGGAATTTTACAAACTCTCCAAATGGAGATATTGTGTGTAATCTCATTTTATGGTCTAACAGTGGCTATTGCAGCAAACAGTTCTACGATTTTCCTTCTTTCTTCGAGTTAAGTGCAGTTGCATTGAGGCATAAGGAAAGAAAGAGTCTGGAATTGGGGGCTATGTTTAGAGGGAGCTGGCCAGGGTAAAAACACACCTCCCATCCCACCCCATAGACAATCCATTTTTTCCCTTTTTGGACTCCTGTTACTGAAGGCAAAGTGAAGCCAAGGGAGAGGAGAGGGGATTCAGAGAGAAGTGGAGGAAACACCAGTTAACAAATGTCTTTTTTCACTTTGCCCAGAGCATGTGGCCCCTGAAAATCATAGCTTTGGCCTCAGTATAATGTCATCATGTTGATGTGCAATCATTTATTTTAGAGCCTTAGATGAAGTCAACTATTTTAGTTTTTGCCCAAGTACATCTGTTGGAGATTCTGGATGATTTTAAAAAAGAAGAAGTCTAATACTTGTATTTTACTGACAAAACACCTTTAAACCAAAAAGGATGATTTATGTGAGCTGAAAATAAAACTCCTGCCTACTGAAGTCTGGTGCAGCTGAGTTATCACTATTTTCGCCCTGTAATTTGTTTTATAGGGTACTAATTAACAGGGCAAAGTCTGCTGCCAGGAAAGTAAATCACATTTTGCTTTTTTCTTATTTTCTAACAAGACACAGACCTGGTCTTTAATTAAAGAGCAAGTTCCAAGGGCACTATCAGCTACTGGAATTGGAAAACATTGGGCTGGGGTGAGAAGATCATGGTGAAACCTGCTGTGTAGATAGTTCAAGAGAGATAGTGGGAGAGACAGAAGGAAGGAAGAGAGAGAAAGAGGAATTAATTGTACGGGCAGCCTTCAGAAAAAGAGATTGTTTTCCTCAAATTTCCCATCTTCTCTCTGTTCCCCACAACTCTGCATATGTCCCCTGATTCTACTCAACATACTGTTCCACAAACATCATTTTTTAAGAAAGCTCATTCCTTCACTCCAGAAGTCATTCTTGTTCCCAAAGCAGTACTATTTTTTTCTAAAGGTAACAACTGCCTTCAGACCTCCCTGCCCCAACCTCCCCGCTTCTCCAGGCCTTCTTACTCTACCTGATCCCCTCAGTCACCTTTGACCCTGGGCTTTGCTGCCTGGCCAACGCAACTCATCCCTCACTCCTTCCCTCCCAGCTTACTTTTCTCTCCTAGCCTCAGGGTCTTTTTTACCCCTTTCTCCCTCTCCTCCTCTTTCTCCTTCTTCTCTTTCTCCCATCCCATTCCTGGAGGATCTGGACTGGAAGCGGCCGCTCCCACTTCTCCTCCCTCCTTGAACCCTCCTTCTTTCTCCGAGTTTGGGGGCGGGGAGACTAGCAATGGGGTGGTAGTAATGGGAGGGAGGAAAAAGCGAATGCGAAGCCAGGAGCCTGACGTCACCTCGCCTTGCCTGTCAATCTCCAGCGGGCGCGCTGCTCGTAACCGCCTTTTCTGACACTGACTTTGTCTCTCATTCTCCGCGGCGCCCGCACAACCACAGGCTCCCGGCTCTCCTTTCCGCGTCGGCCCTCGCCGCTTCGCAGGCACCGGCTCTGTCCGCGACGGGGACGCAGCCTGGCGCCCCGCCACAGCGCTCATGATTAGAGACTTTCTGAAACCCTGACTCCCAGGTGAGCAGCTGGGCTCCCGAGAGGAATTTTGAGGGTGTGGAGAGGGGAAGAGGTGAATAATGGCCAGGGGATGAATCCTTCCAGAAGCCGGAGAAATAGAGCCAGCCTTGACCCCACATATTTCCCCTACACAAGCTCCCACTTCTCTTTCCCCAAATCCCCTTTCAAGGGGTCTCTGTGGCTTTCAGGGCCAGCTGGGCTCCGCGATCGCAGAAACTTCGCTTTCAGCACCGCGGACAGAGACTTCACTGCCCTGTTTAAGAGTGCGCCCTGACCCCACCCGCCAGAGCCGCAGCAGAACTGACGCCCCTTGTTCAGTGCTTACGGATGCGTGTGCAAATGCAGACACACTTACTAGATTGATTGTGTGCATGTGAGTGCATGTTATCCGTGTGTGCAAAAAATCAGATACCCGTGTAGGTTTTACTCTCTCATTCAACAGGTATTTATTTGGGGCTCTCACTTAACCACTGCTTTGTCGCTCTGCTTTGGGGTCTGGGGTGAGATGGGTAATACCAGTGGTGCGCACCTGCGCTGGGGGAAGTTCCCTGGCAGCTTGAACCGCACACCTGACGTTTCCTCTTCCTCTCCACCCAGGGTGCAGCGTCCCGCCGCGATGAACGCGAGCGCTTCCTCGCTCAACGAGTCCCAGGTAGTGGCAGTGGCGGCCGAGAGAGCGGCGGCAGCGGCCACAGCGGCAGGGGCGCAGGACGCAGGTGAATGGGGGCCACCTGCAGCGGCGGCGGTGCTGGGAGGCGGCGGCGCGGCTAACGGGTCACTGGAGCTGTCTTCTCAGATGCCCGCAGGGTCGCCGGGGCTGCTACTGTCGGCGGTGAATCCATGGGACGTGCTGCTGTGCGTGTCGGGGACAGTGATAGCAGGAGAAAATGCACTGGTAGTGGCGCTGATCGCGTCCACCCCGGCGCTGCGCACGCCCATGTTCGTGCTTGTGGGCAGCTTGGCCACCGCCGACCTGCTGGCGGGCTGCGGCCTCATCCTGCACTTCGTGTTTCAATACGTGGTGCCCTCGGAGACTGTAAGCCTGCTCACGGTGGGCTTCCTCGTATCCTCTTTTGCTGCCTCGGTCAGCAGCCTCCTGGCCATCACGGTGGACCGCTACCTGTCCCTTTACAACGCGCTCACCTACTACTCGCGCCGGACCCTGTTGGGCGTGCACCTTCTGCTTGCTGCTACCTGGACGGTCTCTTTAGGCCTCGGGTTGCTGCCGGTGCTCGGCTGGAACTGCCTGGCAGAGCACGCCTCCTGCAGCGTGGTGCGTCCGCTGACACGCAGCCATGTGGCTCTGCTCTCCGCTGCCTTCTTTGCGGTCTTCGGCATTATGCTGCACCTGTACGTGCGTATCTGCCAGGTGGTCTGGCGCCACGCTCACCAGATCGCGCTGCAGCAGCACTGCCTGGCGCCACCCCACCTCGCCGCCACCAGAAAGGGCGTGGGTACGCTGGCCGTGGTCCTGGGTACTTTCGGTGTCAGCTGGCTGCCCTTCGCCATATACTGTGTGGTGGGCAGTCGCGAGGACCCGGCTGTTTACACCTACGCCACCCTGCTGCCCGCCACCTACAACTCCATGATCAATCCTATTATCTATGCCTTCCGCAACCAGGAGATCCAGCGCGCCCTGTGGCTCCTATTCTGTGGCTGTTTCCAGTCCAAAGTGCCCTTCCGCTCCAGGTCCCCCAGTGAAGTATGAAGGCTCCCTGTCTTCTCAACATCACACCCCAAAAGCCAGCCTTTGGTGAGCTTGTAGGTGCCTGCTGATGAACTGAGATCCCAATAGTGTGAATCTGACTTTGTAAAGAAAAAGAATAAACACACATACACAATAAACTCAAGGACAAAGAGGTTTGGTGGCACTTTATATATACAGTGTATACATGTGTACATATATATACAAGTTATTTGTATTTTCTGGAGGTGTTCAGAATGTGGAATTTCCTGTTCTGTGAAAAAAAAACTAACAAAGATGTGGTTGTATACTCAAATTGTACATCACATTTGTCAAGTGAACACATTCCAAAACTGCTTAATTATAGCATTTCATTTTTAGCTACTGAACTGCCAAAACAGTGTTGCCATTTTCAAGGGCAGGGGAAAGATAGTAAAAGGTGTATTTTTGTTGAATGTAATAGAATATTTTGCTGCTTATGCATCAGTAAATTACAACATATTTTGTACACGAATAAACACATTATAAAAATGTAATTTTTGGCTTATGACTGACTATAGAACTACTTTAAAGAGCTGAAGTATTAGTGCATTTAAAAGTATAATATGTATCATTTCCCTCCTGTGAAAATCTTAATGTTAATATGTGTTTGCATATTGTTCATAAATTGTCACTGAAATATCTAATCTAGATAATGGAGGGGGGCAAGAAGGGATTAATATATTCAAGTAACAGTATTCACAGGGCACTAAAGGTGTTATCAGCGCAAATTAATCTACTACCTTAGTTACTGGGTTCAGAAGACAAGTTCCAGAGGATGTCTGAAACCATTCCTTCATTTTACCACATGTGCACTTGTGAATCCTGAAACCACAACTTTTAGTTGCAATTTTTCCAGTCTGGAAAGAATTTTAAATGTTGAATTTTTAAATGTTAAAATTTATATTGACTGAATATACTGTAGTAAAATGCACAGTCTTATAAAATACATAAATTTTTCCAAGACAGGATTCCAAGATATAATGTGTTCATGAGGCAAATGAAGGTATGCCCAGCAGCCTCTCTTGAGGCACTCTTATCTCTAAAACAGAAGACATTAAGTCCTCAAGAACTAAACATCCCATTCCACCAATGGGTGTGAGTCACAGTTAAATATTTCCCCTCTTCTCTTTCTTATAGGATAGAAATAAATAAGATAACATGTGTGGATATGCTTTAAGAACCCATGAAGTATACATACAGGCATGCATAGTTAGTGGTCTTAGACTTTAGAAAAATGTACATAAGCAAATTTTTTCACACAGTCTACAAATATTGAGTGCCTAGTATCTGCTAGACACAATTCCAAGGCTGAGAATATTCTGTGCTCATAGTGTTACATTCTAGTGGGGAAGATGGCCTACAAGCAAATAAACAAATATATATAAAGAAATTTATTATAAAGAATTGGCTTATACAATTGTGGAGAATGAGAAGACTCAAAATTTGTAGTCATCAAGTTGGAGACCCAGTAGAGCTGATGGTGTAGCTCCAGTCTGAGTTCAAAGACCTGAGAATCATGAGGGCTGATGAGCTCAAGACCCAAGAAGAGCTGATGTTTCAAGACCAAAGGCAAGAAAATACCAAGGTATTGTCTCAAGCCATTCAGGTAGCAGGAGTCCCATCTTATTCAGTTCTGTTGTTCTTTTCTGGTCTTTAATACATTGGATGAGGCCACCTACATTAGGCAGGGCAATCTGCTTTACTCAGTCTACTGAGTCAAATGATAATCTTATCCAGAAGCACCCTCACAGACAGTCCCAGAATAAGATACTACTAAATTTCTGGGAACCCTGTGGTCCAGTCAAGTTGACACATAAAATTAACCATCACACTGAAAGAGCATAATGATCCAAAATAAAGAAAAATAAGTGTTTAAGGAGGTAGTAATCAACTGGGTCAAATTCTGCTGAGAGAATAAATGAGGATTAAAAACAATGATGATAGATTTTTTTTTAATGTGCATGTCATTGATTGGTGAGCTTGACAAGAGAAACTTCAGGATAGTGGTGAGTGAGAAGTTGGACTACAGAAGGTACAAGAGAAATTGCATGAGCAATCTAGTTTCCAACACTTTCAACAAAGTTGTGACATTTTTAATATTATAAAACACACTAAATTTTATAGACATATAGGTTTATAGTGTCTGTAAATTTAGAACCAGGAAGATCAGCATTATAGCTCATTCATCAAATTAACATTTTCTAAAGGCTATTCAGCATCATCAGACACTGTTTCAGTACCTGTTAACATCTGGTATACACTCAAGCAGACTGAAATAACAAAAGCTCTGGCTGCAAACTTTTCCAAACATGGAGGTGGAGGAATGAAAAACATTATATGCTTCAGAGATGGAACAAAGAAGTTAGTGTTACTATACATTTTGTAATTACAAAGAAAAATTTCTTACAATCAGTAAATTAAGAAAGTTCAACACTAGGATAATAAGGCAGAAACCATGGATCTGACTTCAATCTGCTTGGTATTAATATTCAATATCAGCCCTAGTTATAATCAAAATGCTTGATCTAGCCAAGAACAAGAAGATACTAAGCAATCAGTTTGTTAATATTTCTGGCTTATGCAGTTGGCCAGGTTGTATAATGTCAATAGGCTTGATATTAACTAACCTGATGATAAGAGGATATAAAACTGTGGGTAGATCTTGAAACATTTTTATGGAGGAATGTCACATATTCATCTGGCTCATCAAATATAAATCCCCTATTTCAAAATCCTATTTTAGTTGCAGGAAACATACAATAATTGAGAAAGGCAAAATTCACTCAAATGTCCAACTGCTTACCCACTTTGCTGTCTCACAGGCATCCTAAATATAATGCATTTAAAACTGGGCCACTTATCTTTACCCCTAAGCCTATTCTTTCTCCTTTCTTTTCCATCTAAGTTAATGGCAATGCCATTTTTGGTGGTGATTGGGGGGCAGGTGGGGGCAGTGGTGTCAGGCCAGAAACCTTGAAATCACACTTATCTTTCTCTTTCTTTCATACCTCCCATCCAAATTGTCAGCAAAGCCCATTGCCTTTACTTTCAAAATATACCCAGATCCTACCCACATCTCATCATCTTCACCATTATCATCTCTTGCCTGAATTGCTGTGATAGTACCTTCTCCTTGATCCTCTGGCTTAAGTTTTTGTGCCTTTCAGTCTATTGTCTACAATAGTTGCTCCCCTGACTACACTTAAGATCTAGGCATGAGCCTACCATCAGTGTAGTCTGTCTCATAAGGAGACATAAGTATTTAGGCCCCAGAAACAGGCCTTGAGCAAAAATTTCTTGAGTGAGGGACTCCAGGATCTTGGGGACCTGGAATGTGGTCTAGAAGTGAGGACATTGATGCTTCACCCCAAAAGAAGGATCACAGCTGGAGGAGGTCCAGGGCAGGTCCCCGCTTAGCCCAGGGTATTAGTTTCCTATTGGTGCTATAAAGGATGACCACAAACTTGATAGCTTAAAACAATACACATTTATTCTCTTACAGTTATATAGATAAGAAGTGTGAAATTAATTTCACTGGGCTGAATTCAAGATGTCAGTAGGGTTATACTCCCTCAAAGCTCTAGTGAGAGAATTTGTTTGCTCACTTTTTCCAGATTTTAGAATTGCATTCTTTGGCCAGTGAACCCTTCCTCCATGTTAAAAACCAGCATTGTATTATCTTGCTTAAATGGTTACATTGCTTTCTTCTGTAGTGGAATCTCTCTCTGCCTCTCTCTTATAAAGACATTTGTGGTTGCATTTAACTTTTGCCCAGATAACACAGCACAACTTCCCCCATTTCAAGATCCTTAACTTAATAACACCTGCAAAATCTTTTTTGCCATATAAGATATTAATTGCTGCTCTCAGAGCAGTACTGATGAAAAGTGCAATTACAAAGGTATACAGAGAGGTGTAAGGGATGCACAGGAAGGTCAGTGAGATCCTATGGGAGACTCCACTAGGGAAGCAATTCTGAGCTGAGTTTAGAAGAACAAACGAAATTTGTAAGACAAAAGCCATTGAAGGGGGTGTTTCCAGACCAAGGGGACAGAATGAAGCACAAAAACATGGCACAGTCAGAGAAATGGAGTATATAAGATTTAGAGCATAGAGAGGTAGCAACAGGAAATGTCCTGTAGGCAGGAGCCAGATTACAAAAAGCAGTGCTGGGAATGAATTGTGGGTGAGAAAGACTGGAAGCCAAGAGACTATTTTGGAGACCACTTGCAGCATCCAGGTGAGAGGTGAGAGCTTCAGCTAAGAAGAGTAGAAGGGGTGAGGAGAAAGAGATGGACTCAAGAGCTCTCCAAGACAGTGTTTTAGACTAAGTAAATGACTGTGGGGGTTGAGGAACAGTTTAGAAGTCAAGGGCGTTCAATTGGCTATTGAATTCTACATTTACTGAGATAAGAACATGGGGAGAGGAGAGGCAGATTTGAGGAAGAGGGTAGTGAATTAAGTTGTATATGTTTTAAATATCAGGATCTGTGAGATTTCCAAACGAAGGCAGCTGGCCCTGTGTCTTTGGAGTTCACAAAGATGGCTGGAATGGAGACACAGTTTCAGTAGTCATTGAACTTAAGGTGGAAGTGAAGACTTGGGAGGGAATAAGAGATGACAAAGTCACAGTCTGGACACAATAACATATGGGAGTACAGTGAAGAAAAGCAAAAGAGAAAGGGAGAAAAGCAGGAGCATCCAGAGGAAACCCTTGGAAACACAAGAGGAAAAAGTTTAAAGAAGGAATGATCATGTGTGTAAAGGCTGCCCAGAGGTCAAGTAGAAGAGGTTTTAGAAAGTGCTAGATATGAGGAAATGATGGTCACTGGTGACTTAAGTGAGAGCAACTTCAATGAAAAGCGGGATGAAAGCTGGATTGCAGTAAATTGAAGATAAAGTGGAAAATTTCCATTTTTTTCTAATAAATTTAGCTTTAAATGGAAGCAGACAGATAGGGTGGTAACTTGAGGAAAGATGGGGTCACAAGATAGATAGTCTTTTTTTTTGTATTTTTTAAGATGGGCAAGACGTAAATATATTATTAGACTGAGGAACAAGTACCATATAATTGAAAAAGCAGAAAATAGCAGAGAGAGAAAGATACGTGACAGAGTGAGGCTTCACAGAAAGGGAATGGGGTCCAGGGCACAATGTCAAGGGGGAGAGAGGGACTTAGAGAGGAGGAGGCAATAGCTCCCCTGCTGACAGGAGGCAAGGTGGGAATGATTGGTACTGATAGAGCTAAGTTTATAGGTGGTGGGAGGAAGTTCACAGAGTTCCTATCTGACAACCTCAATTTATCTGAAGGAGGAGTGCCAGTTAAGAGACTATTGCAAGAAGTATCAAGAGCCTAAGTTGATGACATTGGGAACAAAGCTGTGAGCTTGGGATAGAGTAATCATTTAATCAAAATTAAAGGTCAGACCATATCAAGCATTGCAAGGATGTAGAGCAACCAGAATTCTCATATAACTGATGGTAAGAATAAAAAGTGTTTCCAAAAACACTTTGGAAAATAGTTTGGTGGTAAACATATTCCTACCATATGACTTAGCCATTCCACTCCTAAATATTTATCCAAGAAAAATTAAACATTTGTCCATATGAAGACTTGCATGTGAATGTTTATAGTAGCTTTACTTGTAATAGCTAAAAACTGGAAACAACTCAAATGTCCATTAACAAGTAAATGAACAAAAAAAATTGTGGTGTATCCGTACAATAGAACACTACTCAGAAATTAAAGGAATGAACTATAGACTCATGCAATAACATGGATGAATCATCAAATAATTATGCTGAGTGAAAGAAGTCAGGCAAATAAGAAACATATTAGAAGACTCCTTTTTAATAAAATTCTTGAAAATGTATAATGACAGAAAGGAGATTAATGGTTGAAATTGGAAGAGTGTGGATGGAAGAGAGAGATAGGCAAGTGTCACAAAGGGGCACAAAGAAATTTTTGAGGTGATGGATATGTTCATTATCTTAATCATGATGATGATTTCTTGGGTGTATATATAAGTCAAAACTCATCAAATAGAACATTTTAAATATGTACAATTATTTGTCAATTATACCTCAGTAAAGTCACAATAGATAAGTTAAAGTTCAGAGGAAGAATCATAGTAAAATAACAGCTAATTACAAATAATACCATATGTAATCTCACCCCCAAACCCTAGTAGCTTTGCACAACAAAGATTTCTCACCTGAACGATGTTAGGTGCACTGCCTAAGCAACTTCCCAAGGCAACTATTCCCTCTGCAGCAGCATAGGCACCCATCTTCTCTATAATCTCTGGGGCAAGAGAAGGGAGCACTGGAGGGTCTCACACCAGTAATAAAATGCTTTGACCCATAAATGACAATTACACTCCCAGCCCATTGGGTAAATCTAGTCACATAACCCCATCTAACTACAAGGAGGTGGGGGATATGTCATGTTCCTCAGTGCTCAGAAAAGAAGGTGAATCAGAAATGGATGAATTTGAGAAGATTCTACTATTCATGGCTTTAGGAACAAATACATTGCCTTTGCTATTTCAAACTGAACATCCAGTTACAGAAAGAGATGTGCAAGATTCAAACTCAAAATTTTCAATTATTTAAGACTGGATAGAGGTTTACGGCACTTTAATAAAACATGTTATGGGGTTATTTGTTCATTTGGTAGAACACAGTGTAAAGCAGCTAAGGCTTGAGGTTGGGGAGAAGTGCAGTTCCAGAAAGGAACCTGATTTTCCAACCTCAGTCAGACTTTGCTTCTGGTCACATAGAAGGGAAGGTTTTAGTGCAAACCCTTCTCCACAAACACAAACAATTTCAAATTTGTGCTGTCATTGAGATTGTGTGGGAAAAACTGAGGGAAAGAATGTTAATTGATGGTGGTTGGAGGATCCAAAAATATCTGAATTCTACTCACAATCTTCTTAAGACCCTTAGGAAAATAGTTAGAGATACTATCCAGTCAAAATTAATAGATATTGAAGGGAGATAAGGAGGGAGGAAGTTTGCTGTGGCTTTGACATATATCCTAAATGCAGAGCATCCTTGGAAGCTAGGTTGAGTCATATAAACTGTCTTTTTCCCTTAAGCCAGGCATGTCTGAAGAGCCTTAGTCCAAAGTTTGACTAACTTTGCTTAATTTAAGTCCTCAATACTCAAACTCTTATCTCAGATATTGTCACTGAGGTTACAAAACAAGCCAAATAAAGTTCAAACTTCCAGGCCTGGAGAGAAGAGAATCAGAATAAGAAAGGGAGAAGGAGAGGGAGGGAGATTGGGAGTGGTAGGGGGACCCAGTGGCCAGTTAATCTTAACCTGTTGCCTCAGAAGATAGCCAGAAGGAACTGGCCAGGCCAGTCAGGCCTCCAGACAAGGAGCAGTGCTGTCCATTCCACTCCAGCCAAGAGGAAGGGAATATGTAGTCAGCCACTTACTAGATGGGCCAATTGCATCAGTGCTCCTGGTACATCATGGCAGAGTGAAAAGGAAGATGGAGAGAGAACAGTATCTTATAGTATACATTATCTTACAGTATTTCTGACTTTTTAACTAGCTGTAAGACCTTGGGCAAATTTTCATTTGTACAATGGGGCATCATAATAGTAACTACTTTCTAGTGTTATTGTAAGGATTGAATTAATATATAAAGTTCAAATAGTGTCTGGCACATTGTAGCTTTATATATGCCTTAGTTGCTATTGTTACTGTTGTCGCTATTGTTACTAAGTGAGCTTTATAAATTCTGAATTTTAGGTAGTCAAAATTTTATAGCCTTAAGTACATTTTGCTTTTCAAGTTTCATAAAATATTTTACATATGTTATCTGTTTTCAGTTACCTTCAAATTTCAAAGGTGCCATTTCAGACCTAAAAACAGCGTTGATGATAGAGGCTTTGTTCATCCTTCTTGTGACCACAGGGCACATAGAAACACAGAGCAAATAGCAAACAAAGTTGCCTGGGATCTAGATGAACAGAAGCACTACAAGCAGGGAGAGAAATAATTAATCAACCTGCAACAGCAGAAAATAGGAGGGAATGAAGATGCAAGGATGCCCCAACCCAAGTGGCTGAATGGGACAGAGGCTACAGCGGTGGTAACGGCAGACACCTCTCAAAGGTGCCATGTCTGCAAGCAGACTTCTGGGTGACGGACTGGCTCAGTCTGAGCACCAGCACCCAGTTGGCTGCTCGGGGGGCACCAAGAACTTGTAAGAGAACACTGAATTGTTGGAGCGAGGGCCGGAGGCAAGGCTTTCTCCTGGGCGGAAGTACTGGTGGTATCCATTGTTCCTCTGTTGAGCCCTCCCCTCTCCCAGCGCACAGACACAGCACCACCATAGCTGAGACATCATGGAACTGGATAACAGATGTCATTACGCCCAGAGGATTCCCTGAAACTCCCCCAACATGGAGCCCCACCCAAGCCACATCCAGTTGTGTCCTCAGAGAGTTAGGTTCTCCTTGCTAAGCCACCCCCAAGATCTACACTAGTGGCAGCTGGCCTTGGTTTCTGGTGTGGCCTTTTGAGGCAACTATAAGCACAGAAGCTGTGGATTACTTACTAAATCTTAACAGGTGGCCCAGAGGAGCAGAGGCTTGGGCTAAATTTGGCCTGCAGCTGAACCCCTCTCAGGACTGTGCCACTGGACACCTACTACACAAATCCACACTAATAAGACCGGGAGACTCAGGAGACTTAGGAGCTTTGTTTAGTACAAAGGTTAAATACAAAGAGGTAATCTTACAAGCAGTAAGAGAAAAGCGGTTAGTAACCTACAAGGGAGCACCCATAAGACTGGCAGCTGATTTCTCAAAAGAAACTGTGCAGGACATAAAGGTTTGGCACAAAATATTCAACGTGATAAAAACTGAGGATCTACAAGCAAGAATTATTTATCCAGCAAAGCTATCATTGAGAGTTGAAGGAAGATAAAGGACTTTCCAGACAAAAATAAGCTAAAGGAATTTTTCATCACCAAACCAGTATTACAGAAAATGTTGAAGGGACTTATTTAAGAAGAAAAATACATGTATCCAAAACATAAATAAAAAATGGTAATAAATATATTCCTATCAACAAGTACCTCAAATGGAAAAGAAGTTCTCTAACCAAAAGATATGGTGGCTAAATGGATAAGAGAAAAAGTCCTTACATATGTTGCCTATAAGAGACTCATTTCAGATTAAAAGACACACACAGACTAAAAAGAAGGGGTTGGAAAAAGGTATTGCCTTGATGGACTTAGAGGGTATTGCACTGAATGAAGTTAGTCAGATAGAGAAAGGCAAATATCACATGATTTCACATACATGTGGAATCTAAAAAACAAAACAAACAACAACAACAACAACAAAAACAAATTCATAGATACAGAGAATATTTCAAGGGCTACTAAATGGAAGGGGTAGTGGGGGATGGTGAAAAAGGGCAAAGGGATTAAGACGTAGAAATGGATAGTTACAAAATAGACATGGAGATATAAAGAAACGGAGATAAGGAAAATAGTTAATAATGTTGTAATAAATATGTAGGGGGGAAGAGGGGTACTAGATTTAGTGGGGTTATATATATATCTCTAATCATGATGCTGTACAACTGAAACTAATATATTATTATATACCAACTATAATTTTTTAAAAACTCATTGAATTACACAACGTAAATACGAGCAACTAATTGCCTATTATATTTCAATAAAGCCAAAAAATGCAAAAAATATATTTTTAAAAAGTTCTATTTTAATATCTTTAGCTACTGTTCTGAAAATAACATGAGTATAACATGATTTTATATAACATTTTTTGATACATAGTTAAGAATTATCTCCAAAACAGCAATCTAAATCAGCATTGTACCATTTTATAAAATGGACTTAAATTGAGATCTGTGGATCTGTTATATACTATCTGTTTTTAATTTTCAATTAGAGCCTTGCTATTTAGGAATACCTGAGCAGAAGGCATTACATTACCATTGATTGTACCATCTCTGCTTCCTCCAGACTAGATTCCTTGTACAGAAGAACAAAAAAACCTAATCATTAAACACACACACACACACACACACACACATACACACTCCACATACCTGGGAGTCCCTGTGACTTGCCAGGGCTCACTCGCTAAGAGGATATCCTACATGCCCCATAGTAGTTGGTGTTCAAGGATCCTCCACATAACTGGGCTGTTTTCTAGAGAAATGCAGTACAAGAAAGGGATTTGTTAGGATCAACTCCAGAGGTGTACATAACTAACAGAGCCAACATTCTCAGCCAGAGTATCAGCTGGATAAATGCATCTGAATACAGACATGCAGTCGGAAGGAAGGGAGGAGAAAGACCCACAGTCACTAAGAGAATTCTGAGTATAGTGACTTATCATAAGGGACATGTCATGTTTGGGGAGAGGGGTCTATGTATTATAGGCCACCTGAGTGTGCAAATGACAGCCATATCCTAGAAGCCTGTGTATAATAGGTTAAGTCACAGTGTAATCAAATTCAAGAAAGATTACAGTGCCTGGTAGTGAGATGTTACTGTAATATTTAAGTGAGCCTTATACTAAAAGAATAATTGCCCCTGAGATGTTTTTATTACTATTATTATGGGAATGCACAGTAAATAAGCATGACAGCTTTCTGAGAATTGTGTTAAATTTGTGTTTTGTAAATATTTTACACAAAGGTACTTATGAAAACAACGGCAGAAGGTAAAGACAGCTAAATAATCCTGTTTCATAACATGTTGATAAATCACATTTCAACCACTCTGAATGCACATCCACTTTACTATTGAGATGGCTGACAGCTGATAACATTATCTTTTGTTGCTGAGTCATTTAATCAGTGTGTGATGGGAGTCACTGAACAGGCTGGTACCAAAGCAGCAGAACTTGCCACACCATGCAGTGTGCACGTGAAAAACAACCTGCCTCGGTTTTGTGGATTGCACTTAACTCCAGAAGCCTTTGACCATTTGTGATTTCCGTCCTCTCCACATAGGAGCTACCTTCTCTGTCCAGAGAACCAACTGGGTCTGCTGGGGGTTTTGGTTGTAGCATCAGAGAAGGTCAGGACTGAAGGGATGTTAGAGGCCATCTTAGGTTTTAAACAGTAGTATTAGGCCTCAGAGAAAGTGGATCACTTACTGGTGATTGGACAGTTTGTAAACAGGGAAGACAGATCAGAAACTCAGTTTACACAGGTCTCCTGGTTTTTCTTCCCTGTCACATGAGGTGTTCAGTGTACTGTCAGCCATACAGACTCAGTTGTTCTCTTATCTGTCCCCCGAGCCTCTCTCTGCCCCTTCCTCTCTTCTCGAAAATGGTCCTCACATACCTGGAAAGCAATTGGGCCAGGACTCTACACCAACTCTAGTGCCTAGACTGAGCTCTGAGCATTGGTAGAGTTGGAGATCCAGGCCTGACCTTTGGCAAAAGGGGTGCTGATGCAGCTGTTTGCGAAGCCTGGCACTCTCTTCTGACTGCAAACCCAAGGCTCAGAGTGAATGGTCCCAACACTCTGGAGTCCTGGCCCTTCGAAGTAGTGGGGGAAGGGAGTTTTGACACCAGACATTGCTTATCATTCTCTTGAATTTCAAAGTTTGGCTGCTTATTTATTTAATTATTTATTTAGTCTTTTTATCTTTTTGTCCTATCAGAGCCCACAGTACAAAACGATACCACCCAGAAAGCAGTCTTGTTGCAGCTTCCAGTTTCATTATTGTGGATGACAATCTTTAGCTAAGCATTCAGTGAGTTGATAGACAAGCTGAATCATAAACCGTAGCACAAGAGCGAAAGTCTCTTGTGACCTGTAACTCCATTCAGGACCTGTTATGAGTCTTGTTTAGTGCTTGAAATAACTTCTCCAACAGCTAAATCATGCAGCTGGCCATCTTAAGGCTTAAGGTAAAGCTTTTAGCCTAATGAGTCAAGAGTTTTCTACCTCCCCTAATCAAGTTTCATATAGATTTATGAGTTAAAATTTTATTCTATTAAAAATTATAAGAAAATACAAGTGAGTACTTATCTATGGTACCTCTGGAGCAGGAAAGACTTTCTTAGTTAAAAAGCAACAAACAAAATTACAAGAGTACATAAGAAATTAAAGTGTGTGTGGTAAAAACAATCCCTATCATAAACAAAATAAAGAAAAAGAATATAAAAAATATTTAAAATATATACTTGAAAAGGGGACTACTCTCTTACATATAAAGAATTTTTACAAATTAAGAAAATGCTAATTAATTCAATAGGAAAATTGATAAAAATATAAAAGCCATTTCACAAAAGAAGATGAACAACTGTTCAGTTATATTCTAAGCAGTAATGTGAATTAAAACAACAGCATGCTATTTTTCATCTAGCGCGTCAGATAATTTTTCAAATGAAAGTATCGAATACTGATAGAACAATCATAACTCCTTGTTGGGTTTAAAATATGCGTAGAACTAAAATGTAAGACAATAACATTTTGCTCTCTAAGGGTGGAAATTTAAGAATTTGAAAAAAAACTGTATGATGGAAAAAATTCACAAAGGTTTTGCATTGTTTTGGAAATGGTAACGGTGGTGTATTAGTTTCCTAAGGCTGCCATAACAAAGTAGGTGACTTAAAACAATGGAGATGTGTTCTCTCATAATTCCGGGGGCCAAAGGTCTGAAATGAAGTTTTCTACATTTTCTTCAAGCTCCCTCTGAAGTCTCTAGGGTAGAATCCTTCCTTGCCTCTTCCAGCTTTTTGTGTCCCCAGGCATTCTTTGGCTTGTAACTCCAGCCTCTGCTTCCATCTTCACATGGCCTTCTCCTCCCTGTCTCCTCCTTTTCTGTATTTTGTAAGAACTTTTGTCATTGGATTAAAGGCACAGCCAGATACCTCAGGATGACCTGAGATCCTTAATTACATCTACAAAGACCTTTTTTCTAAATAAAGTCACATTCAAATGTATATTTCGTTCAGAATTTATAGTTGTTATTGGTGGAAAGTTAGTTTTATTACAAACTAGTCCATCATAGTCAGAAATCACTAATATGTTTTTAATGAATTTCATTTTGTTTGGATATATTCCTCCAGAATGTATGTTTTCTATACATGTATTTTAAGTTTACATTAATGGCATTTTTCTGAGGGATCACATTGTGTTTCTTATCTTTTTCTCTTAGCACCATGCCTTTATGCTATCAGTGTGGCTATGAAGACTCTAAGTTATGCTTCTCAATGCTGTATCGCATAGTGTGGTTCCACCACTGTCCAGTCTCCAAGAAATGACACCCAGATTGCCTCAGACTTCATAAAACAATTTGTATTGAAATGAACATTCCCAGGTATGTTCCCTTATTGACCAGTCTGAGAATTTCCTTGAACTACATACATCCAGGAGCAGAATGACTGGGTCCTTTAACCCAAAACTTTAAGTCAAAATTTGACTAAGTAGTTCTATATTGCTCTTCAAAATGGCTTCATTTCTATGTTAATTGTCTGGTATTATGGAAATATGAGTATTTAGAATTTTTCATAGAGCAGAATGGCTACAGTAGCACTATTAGTTACTCTAGTCTCACTACCCCCACCTCCCGTCCTCTCTCTCTCTCTCTCTCTCTCTCTCTCTCTCTCTCTCTCACACACACACACACACACACACACACACACACACATATATTTCCTGCTCTGTCCTCCTTAGTTTTACCACATGAACTATTCAGATCATAGCTGATTGGACAGGGGCGGACACTAGGTCATGCTGAGCCAATCAGATACTTTCTACCAAAAATTTGAAATAAGGACACTGAAAGACCTAGTTTGAAGATGATGGACACTTGAACTAAAAGTTTGTATGTAAAATCAGAACTGGACTTGTTAAACTACCTTCAGCAACTTTTTGCACTGATAATTAAGCAGGGAAAATTCATTGAGAGAGAAAGAAAAAAACAATTAGAGAATTGGAGTTGATATGTGCTCCATCTGAAGTTAAAGAAGCAATTTATCCTTGACTTTCTAGACCTGGTCCTGAATTTTGTTTTCTATTTTGAATGTCTGAAAGGTTAGTTAACTGTTGAATCCTTAAAATAAAAATAAATAAATAAATAACCTCACTTTATCTATATTAGCTTAAATAGGTTAAGTTTCTAGCAACCAATAGCTTTTAATACAAAAATACATAGCTTATTTTCCTGCCTTAACAGACAGAGCACATAGTTTTCATAAATAAAGTTTTATTGGAACACAGACAGCTCATTCATTTATATGTTATCTAAGGTTGCTCTCACACTACAAAAGCAGAGTTGTTATTGTGTGGACCATGGAGTCTAAAATATTATCTGGACCTGCTCAGAAAAGGTTTGCAGATCCCAGCTTAACCTTTAGATAACTCAGTGGCATCATTATGAATATCAGCCATTGCAATCTGCTTTGGGGTACAGTACTGTGCTCAGGGCTTCTCTGCACACTCAGAGGTGCAGAGGGCTGTTCACTCCACACTAAATGCCCCAGAGTGCTGGGATTTCTCTCTCTTCTTCAGGGCCATTCTGCCACTTCTCTCTGCTCTTTGGGTAGGATGGCAGCACCATGATTAGTTGTTCCCTTGCTTCTTACCTCTTCTCATGTCCGTGGGCCCTCCCCTTTATTCCTCCTTTCTTCCTTCTCCTTTTCTTGCAGCTTCTCACTTTGCATTTTTGTCTTTGAACACTGACTTTTAGGGCCAGCATCTGTCATCCTGTGCTCTGCTGAGGAGCTATCCAGACACATTTCATTTCTTTCAGTCTTTTTATCTGAGGTTCTTATTGATTATTTTAATCATAATTTACTTTTCTCTTATAATCAGACTCCTGTCACTTCCACATTGTGGGAAGTTCTGAAAACAGAGCAGTGGAAATTACAAAGAGGGTTTCAGTGGTTCTCCAGGACATGGTAGATACTAGGCATTGGAACAAGGGTAGGGATAGGCCACCTCTCCTCTGCATCTTCACCTGGACTCCATTAAGCCACATACCCATACCTCAGCCTCCCGCTCCTCCCACTTCGATACTGGGAAGGGCTGGGCCAGAGTTCAGATAGGCATTCCCACAGATTGTCCTGGCACACAGAGACCTCATCCTAAACTACTCCCTGCTCTTCAGAATCACCACTCTGGCTGTCTTTGGGAAGGGAAATGTGAGAGAGGACAGAAGCCCTAGATACCTGAACCTACCTAAAGTCTTCAGGAGGCAGGTTTATACAGTAAGGCCCTTGGATATCAGGAGGAAATGATTTCTGCTTATTGGGGGCTGGTACCCTGGGAGTCAAATTGGGGCCTTAGCCCTGGCTCTTCCCTTGAGTGGCTGTGTGACCTCAGATGAGGCCTTTTACCTCTCTGGGCCTCAGAATGTTCATCTGCAAAATAAGGTATTTGACAAGAGTTCTCTTTTCACCCTGCCACTCTATTTTGGGCAGATGGCCGGCCAAGATCCTATATAATAGAACACAAAGAGATGCTGTGTTGGCTGATAACTAGCTTATTCCTTAGCATCTCAATGTTTTGAGAGGGGGTCTGTTATATTTAAAGGCTTAAATGTTTTGAAAGGAGGGTCTATTATATTTAAAGGCTGCTCTGTGTTTTCTGGTTTTAACTGAGGCAAAAAAATGCTTTTAAAGTTGGTGAAATTTCATGATCTAGCAGTTCACCACAGGACCCCACACACAATAGAGGAAAGTGTGTGAAGAGCAGAGATGTTAGGTTTCCTTGCCAGCTCCTCTGCTTAACACCTCAGTAGTTTCCCATTGCCACTAACATAAAGTCAAATTCCTTTACATGACCAATAAAACCGTTCATTGTTTGATTCCTGCCAGTTTTTCCCACAGATCTCCTCTCCCCAGCCATGCCAAATGCCTTTTAGGTATTGAATATGCTGGCTCTCATTCATCTCCAGGGCTTTGTGTGTACAGTTAGCTCCTGCCTCGACTCTTCTCCCCTCACTTCCCCCATTCTTCCAAACTGGCACTAATATGTCAGGTCCTAGCTTATGCATTTCTCCTTCATACCTCATGTCCTAAATTACAAGTACCCCTACCATACCTCAGGTCCTAGAGTACATGATCCTTCTTCACACTTCAGGTCCTAGGTTATATGTCCCCAATTCTTACCTCAGGTCCTAGCTTATACATTTCTCCACCTTAGACCAGGTTAGTTCTCCAAGTACCCCGAGCTCCCCCTGCCTGGAGCTCTTTTCCCTTTGTGGCAATTCTTTCTATAAATTATCTCTTCTTGCCAGACTGTTAGATCCAATGGACCCTGTTTATCTTGTCACTACCACATCCCAAGACCTGCGACAAGTCTGGTAGATAAAAGGTACTCAAAACATACATATTAAATGAGGATTAAAGAATGAATTTACTTCCTCTTCATGACGAGAGATGCCTTCTTTCTTTGGTGTGGCCATGGCAATTGGCCCAGAAGCCTTGAAAATGATCTAGTTAACTGGCTTAATTAGCTGAATGCTAAATGATGGAGGGATGCCTAGTGGAGCTGGGAAGCTGCAGATGATAGATCATTCTGGTGGTTGGGTTGGTGATGCCATTACATGTTAGTACATCACAGTGTAGGGAGATGGCTCAGCTGATCAAAGAATTAATTACAAAACAAAAAGTAAAGAGATCGCTTTCAACTTTTAACCAAAAGAGGCATTAAATTCTTTTCACTCATGAGTCAAAGTTAATTTCCAGCTGCCAAATGTCGCAGAATAGCAAGTTCCCCTCTCCCCACCCTGCATCCCACGGTGCTATCAAACTGCTGCCACAGCCAGCCTGGCAAAATCATACATTCCTGGGAAAATCCTGGGGTGTCAGAGCCAGAGGGAAGCCCAAAGTCCAGCTAAAAAGTCTGAGAAGCTCACTGTTACAGCAGATACTTCTAATGCTAACAGATATTCATAGAGATAGTCAAAATGTCCATTAAACACTATTTTTATAAAGACACACTGCAACCAAGCTCCATTTACAGAGGAAGCTGCTATAGCTAAAGAAATATTAAATTTCTTATCAGAATGGCTAGAAGACTCCATATCTATAAAAAATAAATTAAAATCTTATATAATTTTGGGTTCAACCTACTTTTGCTAAGACAAATGTCTATATCAAAATAGCTGTGATATAAAATATTCCTTTGACCAAAGAGCACTCTTCACTACCTGGGAAGGTCATCAGCTTCCATCCAGCTTCTAAGATCAACTGAATTGACTCTGGTGAACAATGAGGCAATACGGGTTCTTCTGCCCTCTTCCCCCACTCCCACCACACTCGCACCCTGGCCATCCTCTGACTTAATCATTTTTTGTGCAGCCACCCAGCTTCCATTTGTTCTCACAGCTCCTCAACTTCCTTGGTGCCCTGCATTTCCCCTTGACCAGAAGTTAGGCACAGGACCCCAGTTGAGCCAATCAGATTCCTTTCCCTAAGAACTGCATCTGAGTACATTGCCTCAAGGATGGAAAAAGACTGCATCAATTCCAGGGATAGCATCCAAGAAAGAAAGCCTGAGCACTTTCTGCTGCCTCCATGCCCAGAGCTGCCCTGATTCCTGTTTTTGTCCTTCTCTTGGTTCTCTATCTTTCTGTCCATTATGTGAGCTCCTCATTATCCCTTCCATACATTATCTTTATGCCTAAGGTGGACGAACTTGGTCTCTGTTGCTCACAACCAAAGAATCTTAGTGCATCTTCAGATCCTTATTTGAAGACATATTAAAGTTTAAAGCTATCACTATTTCAGGTTTATGACACAATGTTAAGTTTCAAAAGAAATATGCAAACCATAAGTACATTAGTAACACTTGGATTAAAATAAAACAAAAAAAAAAGCTGTGTTTACAGAGAGTAAAAAACTACAAAAATATATACTAAATTCTGAGTGGTTATGTTAAGATAGGGATGTGTTTGATTTCTCTTTATTTTCTCTGTATTCTAAATTATTTATGATGTGGCACATCACTTCAATAATGGAAATATTGATTTATAGTAAAGAACGTATAAAAGCGGGTGTATATTATCTAGCATTTAAGACAATATAGTACTGTGACCTTCTTACAAAAGTTACAAATATAGTACATGGCCTTTTGTTCCAAATTTTCAGTTCAATTTCCTGCCAGGATTCTCAATACACAGTAGCAAGGTCAACTCTTAATCAACTCTCAATCATCATAGACAGAGCAGGCATGGCATGGGCTCACAGCAATCATCTCTCTGTAAGAACAACCAAACATTTTAGGACTAAAGATGAATCACTCACAAACATGCGTGCTGGTGGAGTTTTACAGAAAGTCATTCCAATAAATAGTGGAAGCCATGGTAATGGGAGCCCACTAAAGAGAAAGGCCAGCTTTTATCCATAGAGGTTTTTAAAAGCTTAAAAAGAATGTTTTCTTCTTTTAGGTGAATTAATTCTAAATTAAGAATTCATTTAGAATTGAAAAAGACAAGAAAGCTCATATTTACTGTTATGTTTAAGGATAAACAGGATGAGGAAGGTAAAATCTGAGCTGACTACATTATTTTCATGCTTAGTTAAAATCTGCTTATTTTTAAGCAAGAGGTCTTTAGTACCTTTAAGTTTATTTCCTATGTATATCAGTTTGCTATTGTTGCAGTAACAAATCTTTATAAGCTTAGTGGCTTAAAACAATACAAATTTATTCTCTTACAGTTCTGGAGGTCAGAAGTCCATGATCAGTTGCACTGGGCTCATGCAACTCAGGTTAGTGGAGTTCATTTCTAGGGTTAGTTTCTAGTTAGGCTCTAGGGGAGAATCCATTTTTGGCTTTTTCGTCTACTGGAAGCTGTCTTCATTCCTTGGCTCACTGCTTCACATCATATCACCTTTTCTCCCTCTGCTTCTGTCATTACATGGCCTTCTCTGTCTAACTCTGACCCTCCTGCCTCCCTCTTAAAAGAACCCTTGTGATTACATTGCGGCCATGCAGATAATCCATAATAATCTCCCGGTCTCAAGATCCTTAACTTAATCACACCTGCAAAATCTCTTTTGCCAAGAAAAGTGACATGCATTGGTTCCAAGAATTAGGACGTGAACAACTTTGAAAGGCTTCAGGCATTATTCAACCTACTACACTATGTGCACCAAATTATTATTTAACCTACTACGCTATGTGTACCAAAATTCTCTACCATACTTGTTAAAATTAACAAAACCTTTGAAAATTTAGAGAGCAAACTTTTTTTAGTTAAAAATATTTTAATAGCTGTTATGTGTGATAATTATACTATAATGTGGCCAAAAATGCCCAAATTAGAGAGCTCATTTATTTTAATAGCTTTAACAATTTTTCTGACAGAGATAAAATTTAAAATAAAATCAGTATTTGCCTCTTGGTTATGAAGGCCAAAAAATTTTTTAAGCTATAAAAATATATGTTTTAAAATTAAAATAAGGATTCCTTGGGTCTTCTAATGAGTCTATTTTATTGCAAGGCCTCAGAATTTCCAGCCATTACTAACCATCTTCCATACATGTCCTCTAACTTGTGTGATAAATGAAAGATTTTAATTCACACCCTTTCGGTGAGTCTAAAGACTTGGAAATACTGCTGCCTCAGCTCTTACCTATTTGGGACCCAGTTAAGAACCAGGAAGTGCATTAGAACTACCCTTAAGCATCCAAAACCCGAGGCCTGAAAGTCCCCATTTAGCGCCCTGCACTCCGTTCGCAGGAGAACCCATCAGGCCTTCACAGAGCCACACTGCTTTACTTTAGACATTTTTTTCTAATAAGTGTGATCTTCTTATTTCCCGAAGAGATATGAGAAGATGATAGAAGTATCGAGTTAGAATTTGGGGTATGTGGAGTGAAGTAATTTACTATACGCGGACATAATGACCGCAGCACGAGCAAGGGCCTAGAGTGGAGGAACACGCAGGAATCTCGATGAGCTGGCACGCTCACCCACAGACACACTTTCGAAGACTTGATCTGAGCAAGTAAAAAATACCCCAGGCCCCTTCACAGTCCTCTGAACAACTATGAATAACTGTTGTTCAAAAAGCTAGCTTTGAATCACTTATTTAAAAAAAAAAAATGATGTTTGGTCAGCTCTCCCTAAGAAAACAAGATATGTATGGGTTATTTTAGAAGTTCGGTAAAAATTAAGAAAGATTTTTTTTCTTCATCATTTGCTTGAAAGGGTAAGGCCTTGGCTATCCAAATGACTGACTTACTCCTGATATCCAGTAGAATTTGCATTCTACTCCTTCCAACCTTTTGATAATTCTATCCTAGCTGAAATACTAAAATTTTGCCTTTGTATAATCTACAAAGAAAAGGTTTTCAAGCAAATTAATAACATAAATAAGACTTCAGAGAGATCTATTCAGTCTGCTTATAAAAAAATGTAAATGAAGTCTTTTGAACTGCTTCTATGCAAAAAGAAGCTACTTGAATAGGTATTGTCTGTTTATTACGCTTAATATGGAAACATCTCAATATCAGCTTTGATTTATGTATCTGAAAATAGTACAACAATGCATTTTTTAAAACATATTTAAAATTCAGACTGACCACCTCAGTTTATCCAAATTAATGAAATTTTTTTCTCTTTTCCTCTGTTCATAATATTACAACTAAAACAGTGATGACTAAATATTTTGAAAATTATTTAAATAAAATAAAAAGATTTTTAAAAGGCTTTTCATTTATGACGATTCAAAATACGAATTATATTTAAAAGCCTTTCTTTGTTAAATCAAGAAGATCAAATACCATTTTAAATTGAGAAATGCTCTCCAATATACTTAACACCCAGCAAAACTTACAAAAGCTTAATGAATGTTTGCCAATTATGCTAATTTTTCTCCTATAGACTTATTTTAAAATACTGGGAAAACAATTTTCACCTCTGTAAGTCACAAACCAACAAATGAAAAACTGAATTTACAGACATAGGATAAGTTTGCATTTGTCTCATAAGATAACCAAAGACCAGGAGTTGCTCGCATAGATACTAATAGATTCACATCTCCAATGAGATGTATCTGGAAGGTTAAGAGTAGTATTTAACATTATCTAATTTAAAGCTGGGTTAGCATCTTCCTACTTTATGTTGAGAAGAGTTTATAAACAGCAGTTGTATCTGACTCCTCAATTCAGGCTAAAGAAGTTAAATTCTTTTTCTATTTAGATAAAAGAAGTTAAATTCAGCCAAATAATTATTTTGTTTCTGTAGCAACTGGGTTTGCTCAATCTGATAGCTTGTAACTAGATAGTAATTGGTTAATATTTTTAATTTCTAAATGACTGGTTATTTAAATGTTGGTTTAAAAAAACAAAAAGCTTTGATTACATATCATTATATGTAGAATTGTATGTAGAATGCAGGTCAGTTGTTGTGGATGAAAAGGATGGGACATGACTTGATGACTGCTTGAAGTTGGGTGAATAGGACATAAGTATTCATGAATACATGAGCACATTATACTCTTCTCTCTACTTTGGGTATGTTTGACATTTTCCATAATAAATAAGAAAAAAGGAAAACTATTTATGTTGAAGACAGTTGAAAGAAAACAAGACTACTTGATTAGCATAAGAAAAGGAAAAGTGATACAGAATTGTGATTGGTTAGCCTTATTTTTTAAGTGACAGCTCCAGTGTATATACTGTAGCTATTTACAGATAGTTCATACAGTTCAATCCAGTAGTGAGTCTTCAGGTCACTGGACTCACCATATAAGTGTGGGTGAGTCAGTCCTCAGAATGCTGGTAGCTTGAGTGGTCCCTGGGCAACCTCAGCTCACGTGCCATCCAGATATAAATAGGCCCAAGGAATTCATGGGCGACACTGAGATTCCCATATAGGAGTGGTTTTGTGATTTTCTAAGCCATCAAGCCCCTCATTGGATGAGCAATAACCATCATTCAATACCTGATTCTGACTGAAAATGGGTATATATGTACAAGCACATCTATACTTGCTTATTTAAGAATGTATTATTATACCCTACTTTGTTCCCAAAGGGATTTAAGATATTTGTGCACATGTGAAATAAAACTTAAATTAGTTTTGCCATTTAAAAATTTTCTCCCTAAAATAAAGCTCCATGAATATTTATCTTATATTTGCATAAAAAAAGGCAAACACCTTGTCATGAGACCCTTTTGTTCAGTTGGCTCACATCACTCCAGCTCATGATGAAAATCTTTCCTATTTATATACAGAATATTAGATTTGCTTTTGATTGAAATGCGATTAAGATCAGAAAGGTTGCCCCATTAAGAATTTTGTTTTTCTTCAGTGACATCTACCTCAAATTCTCATTTCATGACCCCTCAGGTTGTTTGGTATAGAAATCGGGGTCCCTACCTCGTAAATGTACATGTGTAAGTATACTTGCTCTACAACCTCTTGCATAGAAAGGCACTCTCTACTGTAGAGTCATCTGCATTCCCCCTTTGTCATTGCCCATTATCAATAAAAGTCTCAGAGCCAAAAATAAAAAGCGATATCTTTGTTAAATGAGAGAAAAGGAGCCAAATCTTCAAAGATGACTTTGACTGTTCAGAGCCTAAAAAATTAGAGAAAAAAAAAAATTTCTGCTTGGGCACCTCAATCAGATATTACATCCTTAGTACACCCAATCAGTGTGTAGATTGAATCTTACTTCGCCACAATTCTCCCATTAGTTTGCAGGCAGTTGGAGCTTGACCTGCCTGGGTAACAGCATGACAGGGCATGCTCCAGGCACGATTGTTCTAGCCCGAGGGATTCAGGGACCAGGAAAACAGTGGGAATTCATTTTAAACCAAGTTAACCTGGAATAAAGAATTACAATCACTTTCTTTTTCATTTAACATTATTAAACAGCTATCAGCGCAAGGCATTAACTGTATGTTGAGAATTCAAGGATGCCAAGTCCCAGTCCCCTCCCTCACTGTGTCTCTGAGACAGGAAATTCGTTCTATCAATAAGGTAATTCTTTTTACAGAAGCTCAGGAATATTTAATAGACTAACCAATGGGAACAATGAAAAGTCAGTAAATTTGGTCACTGATGAAAAAATTTCTTCAAGAGCTTTTCAGAATAGCCTAGAAAAATCAGTTTTAAGCATGAAGACCAAAGATATTACTTGTAATACTTTAAATTATTTGTGAGGCACTGACCATCAGCTCTACTCCCAAGCCCCTGACCTCACCCCATCCCCACAGAGGCCTTCTTGATTGTCCCCTTAATGGGTCAGGCACTAGCCAGTTCTTTAGAGCACTGGCTGTTACCAAGGCTTCAGGTAGAATCACCTGGAGGCCTCTTAAATCTCCTAATGTCCTGTCAAATCCCAGACTAACTAACTCAGAACCTCTAGAGGTAGAAGCTAGGCATCAGAATTTTTTAAAAACTCTCCCAAATGATTCCATACATCCAAGCCGAAAAGCCAGTGCTTTCGATATGTACTCTCATTTATTCTTTAAACAGCCTCATGAAGTGGATGCTATACATGCCTCTCCTATACAGAAAGAAATAGGCTCAAAGAAGTTTTGAAATTTATAAGTAGTTTTTAGCCCACATTTGTCTGGTTCCAAAACTAAGGTTTGAACAAGTGCTTTCATTATGTTATTATCTCAGAAAAACAGCTATGCAAATCCTGATCCTGCTGTATCACATTAACAGACCAGTTTAGCAGCCTCAAAAGCAAAAAGCAGCACTCCTAGTGAGTGGAAACTTGGAGGCAATTTTTCTAAAAGGCGGAGGTTAAGGCATTCTGGACTTCGGATGACAATGACACTACGATGCTTTGTCTGAATTTTGGGTTGATTGCGTTGTACTGGAATCTGGTTAGGACCTGAAATGGATGCTCTTTCCCTTGAAGAAGAAATTGCCTTTAGTCAGTGGTAAAAAATAACTCTTTTCTCTTGAGTTAGGTGTTCTAGGAGTCACAAGCCCAACAAGAATGGTCTGAGTAGTAGAAGAAAACTGGTATATGCCTTAGTGAGGCAAGCTGGGGGCCAAGCAGTAAGGCACTTTGTATCCTTACTAGTGGTCCCCAACCTTTTTAACTCCATAGACTGGTGATCCTATGAGAATCTAGTGCCTGATGATCTGAGGTGGAGCTGAGGTGGTGATGCTAGCACTGGGGAATGGCTGCAAATACAGATGAAGCTTTGCTCACTTGCCGGCTGCTCACCTCCTGCTGTGCAGCTCGGTTCCTAACAGGCCATGGACCAGTACCAGTCTTCAGTCTGGGGTTTGGGGACCCCTGCTTAAACCTACATATTCTAGTCCTTGAGAAGGGTTTTTTAAATATGTAAATTTCCGGGCCCCACCCTTGTTCTACAAAGCAAGTTCTAAGGGTGAAATGGAAATATGTCTTCTTATAAAAGTTCTCCTAGGTGGAAATTACTTAGATAGCACCCTCTTTCCTCTTGCTAATCTCTCTCTCTCTCTCTCTCTCTCTCTCTCTCTCTCTCTCTCTCTCTCTCACACACACACACACACACACACACACACACACACACACACACACTCCCTTGCTGGCTTCCATCATACTATGACACTTATCATCATTTATCATTTTATTTGTCTGTTAACTGGGGCTCTGTTCTTCTCCCTCACAAAAATGTAAAGCCCACACAATATTCTCAGTGTCTGTCACTGTGTTTGGAACATGGTCGGTGCCCCATAAATACTTTTAAATACATGAATGAGTAATAAGTCATGGCAAAGCAAGAGAGAAGATTCAAAATTATAGAAATTAAAAAAATAGGAGTTCAGAGGAGCAAGAGAGAGACCCTGGTGCAGAGGGAGGATATCTGGGGTCCCTTTTTTGAGTGTTAACATGTCAACAGTCTCACTAGACATGGGGGGATGGTGGTTGGCTACAGCCCTAGTAGCAGGCAGCCACTGGAGTAATTATCTAAGAAGCCACTGGGTGTTTGGGGTGTATCAATAAGATGTCAGAAAACAATACAGTATTTACCAGTCACCTGGGCTCTGCTTTATTAACATGAATTTGACTCTGAGGAGTCCAGACTGAGCAATCCCAAAAAGACATCCCTTAAATCAAGACCAAGACCTCCTTAGCACTTATAGCATCCTTGTTCTCAAATCAGACATTAATAACATTTATTGAGCACCTACTTAAGTGTTAGGCACTAGCTTTATTATTTAATGCCTACATCAACCCTATAAAGCAGGTGTTACTCAGGAAACTGAGGCAGAAAGTTAAGTGATTTACCAAGCTCACCCAAACCAGTCACACTGGGGCTCCATCCCAGGCACTGTTCTCTGAAACCCTGCATGATGCCACTTTCCAGAGCTCTTCATACATGCCGTTGGTAAATTTTACTTCTAACCACTCTGGTCCAAATGGAGTTTCCTAAATATTTAAAAGTTCTTTAGTTTGACAACTTATTTTGAGAAACTATTAACTTTCTCTTTTAAGAGCTCAATTAATTTATCTATGACAGTGGTGTGGTCTTTACATACTCTAGGATGTTTTTAACAACCTGATTATTTAGCATCTTCCCAGAACAGGAAAAGATCCCATCATGGTCCTACCCAGCTTTGGGGCCACCAGGCTGTCCTTCACAGCTGTCCCTCCACCACTTGACATATCCTCCTCCTCCTCCTTCTCCTTTTCCACAAGCTGCCTTTTGAATCTCTTCTCCACCTTGGCTGGTATACAGTCTCAAATTAAAATGCCAGCTGGAAGACTGGCACACACAGCCACGTGCCACAAGCTCACGTGGAAGTTCTAAGTGCCGCTATTGCTGAAAAATTGCTGGTAGCATGCAAGGGTACTAAAGCACAAATCCTCAATTTCTCTTGTTCAAAATGATGCAGAGGGGAAAAGCATAACTTCCCTAAACACTCAGAAGTGTTGTTATCTTTGTTTGTTTGTTTGTTTGATGTTGGCATACAGTGGTTGGAACTAGCCATACTGTTAGAACGGTGTGTGTAGAGGGAGAATGAATCCTTTTTGGCTTCCTGCATAGCACTGCTGTGTAAACTGAACCACAATAATATCAACTTCTGGATCTGTTAGGAAAGAGTATGGGGGAGACAAGAGCCCCTGCTTCTTTTCCACACATGAATGATAGCTCTCACAGGAACCACAGATGCACAGAGCTCTATTGCTTTTTATCTCAAAAACTTTGTTCTGAGAAAATGTACATAAAGGTTTAAAAAGAACCCAGTATAGTCCCAGTATAGTGTCTCATAGCGTAACAGGATACCTGTTGCCAGAAATGTGTGTGTGTGTGTGTGTGTGTGTGTGTGTGTGTGTGTTTTACCCTAGATCTGTTGCAACTCAAAACAGGATTTTTTAAAAATTAATCTATAGAAAAATATAAATTTGCTTATGGCCAAATTCTAGGAAGCCACTGAAAGGCATTTTTAATCCGAAGAGAAGCATGATTATACTTTCTTTTTTCTAGTTGCTATTGTAACAGAGCCATTCTAACGAGTTCTTCTGGAGACATTTCTAAAAGCCTGTAACTAGAAGCAGACAGAGCTGAGTCTTCTTATTAAGCAAGAATGTTCATACACACCTTGAGATATGTTATCAGTGATCACCTTGTGGTGGTGATCCTAAAATGGCATGACTAGTGATAAAAGATGTCAGATCCTGAATAATTTCTTTGGAAAATACTTTTGTGTCATCTGCTAAAGCTGTACATATGCCCATCCTGCACCTCAGCCATTTTCATTGCCATAGAACTGCAAGTTTAAAGATAGAGCCCAATGCCACTCTGAACGTACCTGATCTCATCTCATCTCAGAAGCTAAGCAGGATCGGGCTTGGTTAGTACTTGAATGGGAGACCGCCTAGGAATAATGGAAACAACCATATAATGTATATCAATAGCAGAATGAATAAATTGAGGTCTAATCATAGAATAAAATTCTACACAACAATGAAAATGAAAAACTATCGCTATATGTAACATGAGTGACTCTCAGTAAACACAGTGTTATGTGCAAGAAGCCAGACACAAAAGTATGTATATCGTTTGAGTCCACTTGTGTAACAAAATTCAAAAGTCTCTACCAATGGCAGATACATTGGTGTTTATTTTGCAACCATTACCTGGGCTATATTTTAGTGTTTAGGGTCCTTTTGCATACATGAGTTATACTTCACAATACAAAATATTTTTTGTTATGAAAATGATAGTAAAGAACTAAGTCGATACATATGGTCCAAATTCTCAAACAATTGGGGTGAGGGCAGGGAATCTGGCTTTATTTTTATCCCTTTTCTCATTTAAACCTGGGTATATGAGGTCAGAAGCCAAAGACAAAACTAAGTATTTCTGGGAGACTTTATGATTACTCGAAATCAAATCAGTTCCTGAGTTCTCAGTGCTACTTGTGAAAGATACCTAGTCTTGAACTCCAGAGTTCCAAATTCCATGTGACCAGCTTCCTGAAGACTTTTCACTTGATGAACAAATTATACTGCCAAGAAAGCGTCAAAATTCTATCAAGCTTAATTATGCAATTTTTGTCTATAAATGACATACCTCCTGTACCCAGTGAGACCCACCCATGCACTAATAGGATGTGACAGCTGCATCACCAACAAAGCCTCCCCCGCCTTAAGTTCTCTTCAGAGGTGAATGCCTCCTGCTTCGAAGGCACTGACAAGTCCTTCCAGAAACATAAATCCAGTGAAGTCTCAAATCAGAGACAGTGTGACTTCCCAGGCTTACCCAGGGACCATCCCATGCCAACAATGGGTGTATGTAGAGGTGAGAAGGGGTGAGTCATAATTTTTAACTCTTCAGTCCAAAATATGTTTCTGTTGGAAGATGTGGCATTCTTTTTATGAAGTATTTTTTTAATGGGTTAAAATTTTTCTTTTGGTCAAAGTCATATGCAGTATATTCTTGTCCAGGGGTCCCCAAGGAACAAAAAGGCACTCCCTCCATGAGCCCTTCAGAATTTCTAAATGACCCCGTGGTTTTTAAAAGTCTTATTTCATTTTTACTTTCTTAATGTAAAAATAACTACTAATATCTTTGGATTTCTTTTTATTCATCATTTAGGGGTACTTGTTTAAATGAATCCTGTCCCCTTTGTTCTAAACTGTATGATTTCATATTAATACAGAATAACCAGGTCCTGCCTTCCTGTGTGTCATTAGGCTTCTCAGTGTGAACTGGGTCACTTCTGTGGCTCACTGATCTGGTTTTCCCATAGCTGGTAAAGAAAGAGGAAAATTACCGAATGCAATTTCCCCTCAAGGAACAGCTTGTTTTTCATCTTTAATTAATTGTTCCTTCTCAGAAACTCTACTAGAGTTAAACCAGGATTCCCTCTGTGGGAGAAAAGAAGCTATTTTTCTATCTCAGAATACTTGAGAAATCCTGGAGTGGGGGGTGAGCTTGGAGGGGGGCTGGGGGAGAGGGACCAGAGAGGGCAAGAGGCTGAGGGGAGGTGGTAGTGAAGTCCAGAGCAGATGGGGATGGGGACCATGAACTGTACCCTGGGAGAAAACAGATCTGGAAGCCACAGTAAAAGGAAGCCTGCCTGACTTTATTCAAGGTGTACTTTGTCTTCGTAACAACATTTTGGGGCCTTTTAAAAGTAAATTCAAATAAATGAAGTAGCATTACATGACAACAGATGCTCTCTCTCCAGCGGTACTTCTATCTTTTTATTTCATCACGGAACTACTAGTTACTGGACAGATGTTTGTGATTTCACTATGGAGACAACAATGTCAAGAAACAATACATGTAAAAATTTTAACTTCTTCAAACGTTTCTAATGGAAGGGCAGGGGACTCAAAACATTTATGACACCAAGAACTGCTTTGGGAAACACTGAATAATTCTTTAAATTTTTCTAACAGATTTGTTTTCACAGAAAGGGGTCAGACACCAACCTAGAAGTCAGATGGTGGGGGGTTCTCTTTCTGGTTCAGGGAATCATGGAGTTGAACTTGGATAAAAGTCTTGACTTCCCAGAACCCTTGGCTCTTCATCTGTAAAATAAATAATTGGGATTCCCAGTCTCAAAACTCCATTTCACTTCTAATTTCCTAAGTCTGTAAAAATTTAATAGGTGGAAATAACCCAAATGTCCATCAACTGATCAATAAATTTTTTAAATGTGGTATATCCATACAATGGAATAGTATTCAGCCGCATAAGGAATAAAGTACTGATACATGTTACAAAATGAATAAACCTGAAAAAACGTTGTGCTAAGTGAAAGAAACTGATCACAAAAGACCACATATTATACGATTCTAGCTCCAGAACTGTGAAATCTACAGAGAAAGTGAATTTGTGGCTGCTTAGGGCTGGGGGTGAGGAGACATGTAGGGTTGAGGGGATAAGATGATAGCTAAGGGTATAAAGTTTCTTTTTGAGGTGATGAAAATGTTTAAAATTGTTGTGATAGTTATGCAGTTCTGTGAATACAGTAAAAACAATTGAATTGTATACTTTAATTGGATGAATTATATGTTATGTGAATTATAACTCAATAAAGTTATTTTTTTTTAAGTTTATAAAAACTGATTTTCATAAGTTGCCAAGTTTTCGGCAGGAAACAAGCCCATGGAGTTAGACCAAAAAAACCTTTATGAGATGGAAAAGAATTATTATTTCATATGAAGCAAGTTTCACAGGGCTTGACTTCACTCTCATATAATAAAATCTGGAAAAAATTTGAACCCCAGGCCTTCATATACAGAAAGGGAATGAACCAAACTAAATGAATGGAAAAATAGAGAAATGAGGTGAGGAAAAGTTACTGGAGATCAGGAGCTGACTCTGCGTTTGGGGAGGTCTTTGATGGGAAAATGTGCCTGAATGAGGATAGTGGCTGCTCAATGACCCTGGAGCGGGTGGAGCAGCCAGGCCAGCCACAGTGAGGACAGGATGGTGAGAAAGCAAGCACTGGCAGGTAACTAGGCAACATGCATGTTGAGGGGCCAAGGGCATGTTGGGGGTGGGGGCCGGAAGCAATTACTAGATTGCCCAGCTGTAACCACCACCGGGCTGGGGCCCATCTGCCAGCTGAAAAGCTTTTTATGGTCACAGGTCCACAGCTGGCACTCAGCAAAATGCCCTCAACCCATAAAAGCAAGACTCGAACACTGACAGAGCCAAAAAGCAGCACCCTGAATCAGAACTTGACGAATGTTCCAAATTGGAACATGGAGAGATGTGGTCTGTGAGATTTTCAGGGAGGGGGCTGTAAGCTGACAGACAGCTTGAATCTTTAATCAAGTGAGGGCTTCCTAGACTCTTCCATCTGGCCAGACCAAGGCAGTGGTTCCCAAAGCATAGTCTAGAATCAACAGAATCAGTATTGCCTGGGAACTTGTTAGAAATGCAAATTTCTGCTGAATTAGACATTCTGGGCTGGGGTCCAGCAATCTGTTGTAGCAGGTTGCCCTGAAGTTGCAAAATCATTAGCTCAGTCAGTTCCTACTCCAGTGCCCCTAACCTTGAGCACGTGGCCGCTGAATCCTGCCACCTTTCTGAGGACTGTTGAGTTGGAGAGTCAGTAGGGACTATGTCTGAGGAAGAGAAATAAGCAAACAACATGCACTAAGGACAGGAAACTGCCAAGTGTCACCTGAGCCCTACTGACTCACACCCGGCCCACAGGTGACTCACTCTTGTGAGCACCACTCAAAGAGTGAGCCGAGGTTTCATTCAAACCCATTCGTCACCTCGGCACTCCGTACCCCGCTCTGCCCTCCACACACTTCCCACAGGGTGATGATTCTTCGTAACAGTCCCAAGCTTCAAACAGCACTTTTCAGTTGTGCAGTGCACTCACAGTGGTGCATGCTGGATTCATCCCCCACAGGAACCTGGTGAAGGAGGGCGGGCTCCCGCTCCAGAGGTGAGGAAATGAAGGTCCATTCAAGATCACCTGGTTGGAAGAGAGGGTCCCGGGACTCCACCGGTCTTCTCTCTCGCAGGTCAGAAAAATGAAAAAAGATGTTGTAAATTTCTTTACTCTTTCTCCCAGTGGTGCTTAATTCCTTCTAGAATCTATCACCAGCTTGGGCCATGAGGCACTTTCGCTCATCAACCTGGCTGGGTGTGTGTGGTTGAGTCTAGTGCATGTGCCCAGGAGCACCCACCCTGCATGTGCCCTTGTTTCAGACCTGCTGGCCTTGGGAAAGCTCTTGCTCCCAGCTTCAGACCACACACTAGCCTGCATGGGGACTTTATCTATCTTCTTCACTGCTCTCCAGACACTCCCCAGTTCTGGATTCTAGTAAATCCTCCACCTTGTTTTTATTTGATAGTAGTAGAGGCAGGTAGTGTTTCACTTAATAACTAGTTATTAGAGAAATTGTTCCATACAATTCTAGCATTCCACAGCCATAGATAGATGATAGATGATAGGTAGATGATAGATGATAGATAGATAATGGATAAATGATAGAGGATAGATAGATTGATATGTATGTGTGTGTGTGTGTGTGTGTGTGTGTGTGTGTGTGTGTGTAACATTTTAACTGTTACATGACTGAGGTAGCTTTGGGAAACGTTGTGTACTGTGCCTCCTTTATAATGCATATTATTAACTCGTTAAAGACTTTGAGAATTTCTGTAATCAAGAAATCTATTGAACTTCTTTTGCCCATTTCCCCCAAATATATTTGATTACAGAATTATTTTTTCATGGGAGACCTGTCTACTCCTCTCAGGACATGAGTTTTCCATGAAATGCATTTAGGGTGATGGGATTCTACATTCTCCCCATCCCAAACTTATATCTGTGGGTTTCTCTGAAGCATGCTCACTGCAGCCATGGGAAGACCACAGCTTGGATTCGTAGATTCTCCCCTAGCCCAGCTTTTGAAGTGTGGAATCACGCCATCCATGGAGCCTGGCACTTCTCATTAGGCCCTCCCAACTGCATGAAGGACAGAATAGTCTCTCCTCCTATTGTGAAGTCCACAGCCGACTCAAGCTCCCCACTAAGTTCCTGGTTTCCTTTTTGAAGTGTATTTCTGGTGTTTCTTTAATTCTAGGGCAGAGAAGACTGTGGCGTTCTGAGTTTGGTGAATGGCGAGACCTTTCCTAGGGCAGGACCCCAACCCCATCTCTTCTCCCCCTGGGTTTCTTTGGTAAAGAAAAGGTCAGGTGAGTTTCCACTCGGCAAAGGTTTACGAACACAAAACACAGCCAAGCTCCAGGGACATAAAAATGGAGATTTGTAGGAAAAGACTAAAATGCAGAGCTGACTTGGGAGGGAGGTCAGGGTCAGGGCTAGAGCACAGAGCTCAGGAGGGTGGATGGTGAGGGCTTCTTAAAAGTCAGAAAGGAGGAGCAGAATGTGGGAGGCTTGATTTATGAGGATCACACTCTGAAGAGAATTTGAGAGTTCACTTGGCATCCTCAACCTGAAAAGCCCCTCATTCTATTGTCATTAGACCCATTAAATTGAGTATAATTTGTGGAAGGCTAGAGTTGGCACTACAAATATTGAGAAATTTCACAGTAAAAAAGAGAAAGTAAACACCAGAGTTACCGTTTCAAATTTTAGTAAAGGTACAAAGAAAAGAATTGATGAAACAGACAAAACTTCTCAAAAAGTAACATTTTATAGAATGTTTCTGTATACGTTTGGGAAGCAAAGCATGAAAAACACATTTGAGGTAACATTTAAATAATGATTACAATAAAAATTTTGATGATCTTTTAGAACTTCTTATAAATAAACCATCTATAGTTGCCTTTTAAACTCTGCAAACTATCCACAATGCATATACTACTCACTTCCTAGCACTGTGGGTTTTAAAGTTCTTTATCTGTAAGGAGATATTTCCTATTCTAGCAGAGATGTCCTATAGGAGCAAAGCAAACATATTAGAGAGAACAAATGCAATTAGTTATTCAAAAATAAAAATATAGGTCAAAATTAAAAAAATAAAAATATAGGTCAAAATTGTATTCCCTCAGTATCAGCTCAAAATGGTTTGAAAGGTGGAGTGGAGGAGAGAGAGGAGAAATCATAATCTTGGTGATCTTAAACAACCTACTATCTAGAATAGAATAGAAGTTTCTTCCCTGCAATGAACAAGCAGCCCTTGATCTCTTTTGAGGCTTTGGCAAAAGGTTGATTCTGAGGCAGTAGCTTCAAGCCTAATGCACTTGTTGTCACAAAAGCCTAAGATTACCTTATATTTCTCCTAAATTGTCACCTAATGATACCGACTCCAGGTAAAAAAATCAAAAGTGTGTCTTCTTGCTCTCTGTAGCTTTTGTTAAGAGTCTGTCTCTTACCTTTCAGAACAGTCACAAGCCCCTCAGCTGCTTATAGAACTGTACACAGCTTCTCTCTGGTGCTTTTTCAAATTTAGCACTTGCATTATAACACCAACAAAGATAACAAGGGATCTGGCTGGGTACATGAGCAGCATGCACCAACAGGAGCCCGCATTTCTGTCCATGTCCCACGGAGATAACTACTCTTGGGGCCAGCGCTGAGTCTGGTTGTCTTTGTTGTCGAGGTTCCCTCTTATCCACAGAGCTCATGAAGACAAAAATCAAAACAAAAAGTTAATAAGGAAACACTCAGTTCCCTTCCTGTTCTTCTATAGGCACCTTGTTTTGAAAGGTATCTGAAAATTATTTTAAACAGGTGTGGTAAGACATGAAAACATGGAAATGTCTGTTATGAAGGAAGAAGTGTTTACTTATAGATCCCCATAAATAGAAGGCACAGCATGCCACAGAGACACACGGAGA
The DNA here is from genome assembly GCA_004027375.1 of Macroglossus sobrinus. Lineage (NCBI taxonomy): Eukaryota > Metazoa > Chordata > Mammalia > Chiroptera > Pteropodidae > Macroglossus > Macroglossus sobrinus. The sequence continues at coordinate 1,902,759 of PVKZ01000001.1, read as the reverse complement.
AGCACCAGGTTGGTCAGGAAGCAGAAGGAATGAAGGGGAAACATAGACAAAAGACCTCATTTTGGTTTTTGCAGAAAAGAATGCTCAGGCAAGGTAAGCAGTCTAGGATTGACTGGTTTAAATCATTTCAGCAGGCTCTCGGCTGTAAGAATGGTCCCTAGTTGTCCAGTATCTGTCTGTGGGGTGATTTTAGGCCAGAGGAAATATTGAATTGGTGTGCAAGAGTTAGATAAAGAATGTGGTTGAGGGTACAGAGTTTGGATTTGCTGGTGTGTTAATAGGCAAGTTGTTTACTATCTCAAGGAATTAGCTACCTCTGGAAGCTAATTCCAAGATTAGCAAAGCCCCAAGATGTCAAAGCATTAAAAAGCACAGAAAATTAAAATGAAAATGACTTATTCACACCTGATGTCCTTCCCCTACATTCTCATTTCTTCTTCCCTCCTCTCCATCAAGGGACAATCTAGTCAGTGTGAGCTCTCACTGGCCCCCAGGTATACAGTACAACCCTTCACCTGGCAGAAACACTTCCTACACCACTGCCTCATCACATCGCTTAAGATTCTTGTTTATGAACCAGAATTAAAGACACCTGCATGTCAGAATCACTTGGAGGAATTTATTAAAAATATAGTTCCTTGGTCCCATTCCAGACTCAGAGAATCAAAATTTGCCCAGGTAAAGCCATCCATAGGTATGGTATATACCTCCATTTATTTCGGTCTCTTTAATTCAGATGATGGTTAATTCTATGTGTCAAATTGATTAGGCCCCAGGATGCCCAGATAGCTGTTAAACATTATTCTGGGTGTGTCTGTGAGGGTGTTTCCAGATGAGATTAACATTTGAATTAGTAGACCAAGTAAAGAAAATTGCCCTCCCTCATATGAGTGGGCCTCATCCAATCCATTGACTAGAACACAAAAGGCTAACAAAAGAGAGAACTCGCTGTCTTTGAGCTGCCTTCTCCTGTCTTCAGACTCAGACTGGAACTACACCATCAGCTCTCCAGGTCTCCAGCTTGTCAACTATAGATCTTGAGACTTTTCAGCCTCTATCTCTTCTATCTCTATATCTATATCTTCTACACCTCTCTCTCTCTATCTCTCTCTCTTCTCCATCTATCTTTATCATCTCTATCTCTATCTCTATCTCTATCTATCTGGAAAACAGACTAATAAATGTTATAATTCTATCAAGTGCTTCAGATCTATAGATTTAAATCTGAGGCGTATATTCTCCTGTTTCCTGTTTCTTCTGAGCCATGAAGATTTTTCTGTCTCAGCCCACACATAATTTCCCTTTCTCTTGAATTCTTGGTGCACTAATGATCAGAACTACACTTCTTTCTATGTTTCTCTGTTTGCATTGTCCTGATTAGTGTGGTTATATTTTAAGTAATAAAATCATGTAGTGCAAATAAAAAACTCCAAATTTGTTCTTTTTAATCAAAATCATTTTTTTTATTTAAAATGGTTTTGGCTATTAATTTATACAGTTATAAAATAAGTAACTTATAGAAATATATGTACAGCATAGGGATGTAATGTATAGAATATAATCGATCATATTGTAATAATTCTGTATGATGGAAGATGGTCACTAGACTTACCATGGTGATCACTTTGTAAGGTATATTAATGATGACTCAATATGTTGCACACCTGAAACTAATATAATATTGTTTGTCATAATACTTTAATCATAATAAATAAATAGATAGATAAATAGATAGATAGATAGATAGATAGATAGATAGATAGATAGATAGATAGATAGATAAAATGTCAGTGTATCTTAAAGTGGACATAGGCCTTTAAAATGCCTGTCAGTCAGGAATGTAGGCTGATTTTTTTGTTGTTGTTATCACTTCTTGTATTATTAACAAATTTCTTACAGGTTGCAGCTGAAGAAACAGACTCATCCAAATTAACAGACTTGCCCCCGCTTACCTCGGTGTGTAATGTTTACCAACAGGTATGGTGGATCTGTGTTTTGGTTCTTGTGGAATTTTGGGGTGATGTGGGTGAGCTTTGCCACATATAGTCTTGGCCTTGGAGAAAGGCATGTGACTAATGTGCTGCCCATCCTCGGCTCCCTGTTGCTCTTTCTTATGTAAGAGGATAGGAGGATTTCTGTCATAAAAGATGCTCATTATTTTATTATAAATAGTCTTCTTGGGAAGTGTTTCAAGAGCTGTTTATGCTCTAGACTTTTCATTAAGATCCATTCTCTGGAGAGAGAAAACAAAGGGGCTCTGTGACATCCATTCTTTTGTGGGGTGGGGAGCAGTACTGAACTTACATTGTGGTCCCAAGAGTACCAGAATGGAGGCTCAATAAATATTACTGACTGAATAACTCTTGCAGCCAAATATAAGTGGTCATACCCAGAATGCTAGCAATGACTTAGCCTAGTGCACATACAAAATACAGCGTTTTCTCCTCTGTGGCATGGGTCCAAGGACCCCACCTCTGCTTTTCCTCAGTTAAACAAGAGGTGCCAATAGCCAGTTTTAGATTGGTTGTAAAATACCATTCCTCTCCCTCCTTCCTGCCCCTCAACCCTTCCCAGTTCTATATTCACACTGGCCTGGAAACCTGCTTTTCCCGTAAAATGAGATAGTAGGAAAGGAACATAATTTGTGCTCATGCTCATGCCGACACAAGCGGAAAGGGTGCCCCGGTTGCGAAAAGGCCTGAGTCATGCAGGAGCTGGTTCTGACTCTGGCATGGGCTTGCGATTTGTGGAAGTTAAAACAGATTCTAATGTGCTATGGGTGCCCATTACCAAAGGAAACCTGTGATGTGTCCTCAGCAGGAAGGGCTCCATTCACAATAGCAATGAAACACAGAATGTACTTAGAAATAAGCCTCACGTGCCATGTATGAGACCTATATAAAGACAACAAAAAAGCTTTATGGAAGACACAAATGCAGAAGGGCTCTGTATAAACCCAAAATATGGAAATAGGAACTGAGAAGACTGCTAAATAATGAATAAAATGCCAATTATTTTGTCATTACAGGTAATAATCATTCTACCTGATAGAATTGTGGCCAAGATTAAATGAAATAGTGCAAATGAAGAGCTTAGCACTGTATCTGACACAAAGTAAGTAGTACTCACATGTTAACTATGATGATTATTTGCATCTTTAACCAAACAAAACATATTTCTTAAAGGAAGCAGAGAAAAGTAGTTCTTTTGATACTTAAGTATGACTTATAACAATGAGCAAAAGCAACAGGCTACTGACAAAAAAGTACAGCTGGAGACAGGTTGCTCCTCACATGGTCCCTGATAAATGCTCTAAGAAACCCTGCTCTAAGAAACTCAACTGCAGGATCAAAGCCACTGCTGATTTGAACCCTAAAACTACTCCTACAAAATTAATTAATTTTTATTTTTTAAAGGTGGAATTTATATTTTTAAAAAAGATAACTTAATGTATCACTTTTAGATAAAAACCTATAAGTTCTGACAAATGCACACACCCGGCGATCAGTCATCCAAATCAAAATATAGTGATTTTCCATCACTTCAAAATTTTCCTTGTAATACTTTCCAGTCAGTCCGTCCCACCATGTCCTACCCCTACCACCACTTAACTACACTCTATCATCATAAATTAGCTTTCCTTGTAAAGTTTCATATAAATAGAATTGCACAGTATGTACCACTATGCATCTCTCTTCTTTCATTAATTAATGTTTTCAAGATTCATCCACGTTATATGTGTCAGTAGCTTGATTCTTTTTATTGATGATTATTTTTATTGATGAGTAGTATTTCATCGCAAGGATCCTTCACATTTTGTTTGTTCAATCATCTGTTGATGGACATTTGGGATATTTCCAGTTTAGAGCTTTTATGAATAGAGCTGCTATGAATATTTGCATAAAATTTTTTTTCATGGATATATATTTTTATTTCTCTTGGGTAAACACTCAGAACTGGAATTTCTGGGTTTTATGTTAAGTGTATGTTTAACTTCATAAGAAATTGTCAAATTGTTTTCCAAAATGAGCATGCCATTTTATACTCCTTCCAATAAGTAGATTCAAATCCTTGTTAATACTTGATATTGTCAGTCTTTTTAATTTCAGCCATTTTAGAGAATGGGTCATGGTATTTCATTGTGAATTTAATTTGCGTTTTTTTGATTACTAATAATTTTTAGCATTTTTATGTGCTTATTGGGTTTTTGTATATCTTCTTTTCTGAAATGCTTATCAAACCTTCTCTGCCCATTTTCTTTATTGGGTAATTTTTGTTCTTATTGAGTTTTTCATAAGCCTTTTATGATGCTAGGTAGATAGACGGACAGATAGATCTATTCACAAAATCTTCACAAATATACATTTGTATTTAATAATGAATATATTTGTGAATATAAATACAAATTTTATTCCTATATTCTACATATGCAATATGTAATATATTAAATATATAAATATATTTATATATATTTATAGTATAAAATACATACATTGGTGAATATTTTATTGTAGTTTGTGATTTGCCTTTTCATTTTTTAACATTACTTTTTGAAGAGTAGAGATTTTAGTTTTGAATAAGTTCCATACTTCAGGGGTTTTTTTAATGGTGTGTAATTTTTTGTGCCCTAATTCATTGTCTACCTTAAAGTCACAAAAATTTTCTCCTATGTTTCCTTTCAGATGTTTAAATTTTTAGTTTTTATGTTTAGGTCTGTGGTATAATGCAAGATTGTAGGTTTGTTTTTTTTCCAAATGCATACCAGCATTATCTGTTGAAAAGACAGTTCTATCCCTCATTGAATTACATTTGATTTATTGAAAATCAAATGACCATTTGTATATATATCTATTTCTGGGTATCTATTTTGTTTCAATAATGGATATAACTGTCTTTCTTCCAATACCACATTGTCTTGATAACTGTAGCTGTACAGTAAGTCTTGTAGTCAGGTAGTATAAAAATCTTCAAATTTGTTCTTTTTAAAAATCATTTTGACCATTCAAAGTCATTTTGTATTTTTATGTAAATTTTAGAATCTGCTTATTAATTTTAATTTTTAAAAATGCCTGCTGGATTTTTTATTTGATTTGCATTGATTCCATTGATCAGTTTGGGGAAAACTGACAATATTTTAACAATATTGAAGCTTCTACTCCATGAGCATGGTATAATTATCCTTTATATATATGCTCTTCAGTTTCTCTCACTAATGTTTTCTAATTTTTTGTGTGGAGGGTTTGGATGTCTTTGTTAAATTTATAGCAGAGTATTTCAACTTTTGACACTATTGCAAATATATAAATGGTGTTATTTCTGTTGATTCTTTAGAATATCCTGCATATACGATCATGTCAAGTAAAGACAGTTTTACTTCTTGACTCTTTGATTTGTATAGCTTATATTTATTTTTCTTGTCTTATTGACTAGATAGGATCTCCAATAAAATACTGAATCAGTTGAGAAATTAGAAACCCTTGCTTTCTTCTTGATATTATGAGGAAAGTGTTGATGTTCATTATTAGGTATGTTGTGAGTTGTAGGATTTTTGTAGATGCCCTTGTATGAGATTAAGTTTAACTTGCAGCTAGTCTATGATAACTCCTTGCTTATTTCTGAAGATAGATAGGGCCATGAATCTGACCCTTTGGCTAAGATAGGAATGAGATATATTAGCTAGTGATTATGCTATTTAAAGTCCCAAACTTCCTTAGGGGCATCCTGTATCAGCTTGTCTACATTGTTTATTGAAAATACAGATAATGGCCTGAACCTGGTTTACTGCATACACATCTTGGTTGAGGCTATTTAAGAGCAGGGAGAGGACACTGGCTTGAGGTTTTATGGTGGTTGTGTAGTGGGGCCAAAATGAGGTTTCTTGTGCAGAGGGGAAAGGGGCTTGCATGGTTTGAATCTCTCACCAGTGACAAAGGAGGGAGCATCAGGGTGAGGACTGAAAGCTGTCAGCAGTCAAATATAAAAAACAAAAATGGCTGTGGAATTTGTACTGACATTTTCTCTTTCATTCCCCATACTGGCAATTTGTAGTTTTTTTTTCTTTCTTTTTTAAAAATTTTGATTGCTCTAACCAGAGGTCTGTCAGTTTAATTGAGTCTTTCAAAGAACTAGCTTTTGGTTTATTAATTTTATTTATTGCTTATCCATTTTTTATTTCATCAATTTTCTCTTTATTATTTTCATTTCTTCTGTTTCAACTTTTTTTTATAGATTTCAACAACAGTTTTCAAGAAGCAAAGAAGTAAAATATAAAAGTCAATTAATTCTTGTTTTACAAAGAGAGAAAGTAGACCACAGACATCAACAGGATATAGGAATCTTCCTCCACTTACTCAGTGGATTCAAAAAATAAAACAATGCTTCTAGATCTATAGTAGGCATAATTCACATTTCATTTCCTGAATGTATCCTGTTCAAGCTAGTTAACAAAATGTAGTTGCTATGAAGCAAATTATACTTTGTTCTTAATTTTCACTGCATTAAAATTTTGCAACAGATCTACAAAGCTATTGCAATCAACTATTTATATGTGGAAAGCAAAAGATGAGTATTAGTCCTCACTAATCATTTATCTAGAAAATCACCTATTTAGAAATACTCCCTAAAACTTACTTTAAAAATCATTTGAATATTAAAATTGTCATTTTAAGAAATTTTCCTTAAGCATACTATATATGCAACTGCATTAAAAAGTACTGGAAATCAAAATTGTATTTCAAAGAATGTATTCCATACATATAAAACCAAACTAGAGTTCATTACAGTGTTTAAAGCAGAATTTATAGTTTTTTTTAAAGGAACTTCCCAGTCATCCTTGTTTGGCATTACAACGGCTCCCCAAATCTCAGAGAAAAAGTCATCTGAGAATGCAAAGTGTCCAAGAATTTTGTCAAGTGCTACAGCAAATTCACATGGATTACCTTTGTCCTTTCCAGCTTCATATATTGTGGTAGCTAAATGAACATGTCGAATTCCATGTACAATTCAAGAAGATTATCAGCCTTTTCAACTGCCTTGGCTTTGGTTTCAACAGGCACTTCTCCCACAGTGTCAGGGTGTTTTGATCTCAGGCAAAGAAGTGTCTCCCTTCTGGTATCATTTTTGCCTGTTGATGAATTTTTCAGCTTTTATTTGACCTTGATTCTTTCTTTATAAGAGCTTAGCCAACACCATTATCTGTAATGGTGAGACCAAGTTAAATCTCAGATTTATACATATTTATTTCTTTTTTGATCTTCTTCACATGAGCAAATATGAAATCTTCAAGACCTATTTGTGCTCCTAAGAGTCTTTCCATGTCACCTTTAGGTGTGTTTAAAGTGCACTATATAAGATTTTGGAGGAGGAAATCTCAAACATACTCATGATCATGGTGTAGAGCTCAGGAATGCTGGAGAAACCCTCCACTATGCCTTGCAGGACAGCTGTCCTGCAAGGCATAGCTGTCCTGCACCAGCTGCATGTGGAAAACCAGCTTGTGGTGGGGGTAACTGTGGGTTCCAGGAGGCTGCTGCTGCCACTAGCACCCACCTGGTTGCCCTTCACCATCCCTTCCTTTCTGTTTCAATGTTACTTGTGTTTTCCAAGGTTCTTAAGATGAAAGTTTAGATTGTTCATTTTAGGCCTTTTTTTCTTCTTTCAGTTTTATTGAGGTATGGTGGATAAATAAATTTGTGTACATATAAGGCATACAATGTGATGTTTTGATATACATATACATTGTGAAATGATTCCCTTTCTTCTCCCTTAATATAGGCATTTAAAGCTAAAAGTTGCTTTCTAAGCAATAAGAATTTAGCTGTACTCCACACATCTTGATTTGTTGTATTTCATTATAATTCAGTTGAAAATATTTTCTAATCTTCCTTATGATCTATTCTTTGACTCACAGGTTGTTTAGAAAATTTAATTCATTCATTTAATTCCAAATACTTGGATATTTTTCAGATTTATTTTTATTCGTGATTTTTAATTTTGTTGTGGTCAAGGAGTATACTCTATGAATTCAATCCTTTTAATTTATTGAGACATGATTTATGGCCTACTTTGGTGAACAATCCACATGCACTTGAAAAGAGTGAGTATTCTGCTATAGTCAGGTAGAGTGCTCTTTAAATGGTGGCAGTTTTAGATTGAGTAGCCAAAGAGGTCTTTTCTCGGAAGGTGACAGTTACCATGTATAAATGACAAAAAGGAACCAACCAGGTAGACTGGACAGATGTAATGGCTGGTATAAAGACCCTGAGATGGAAGGTAGGCCCTGCATTAATTACCATTAATGACAATGTCCTCAAAAGTCATACTTATTCAGGTTTTGGAGAGCTGCGGTTACACCTAGGCTGATTCTCACATCCACAATCCTCCCTTCTCCGCAGACCAGAGGCTGGAAGAATTGAAGGGCTTGGCGTTCAGTTACCCGGGTAGCAGGCCTGCCCCTGGTCTTTGTCTCAGGTATGATTTCTAGGCAACTGCCTGATTCCCAGGACTCACTAGAATAAATGATAAACCTAAAACAATAATAGCAGTTATCATATTACACAGTGCCAAACACATATACAGTAGATTTCACCTAATCCTCATCACTACCTTATGAGGTATCATTATTCCTTTTACATACAAGGAAAGTGAAGTCTAGTGAGGCTGAGGAATTCGCTTAAGTACATGCAGTTGGGAAGCAGCAAAGTTGGGTTTTAGGCCCAGATTGTTTGGACTCTAAAGCCTGGACTTCTAACCATTAGACAACACTGCCTCTACTTACCCACCTTGTCTATACCAATTATGACCCCTGAATCCCTGTCTGGGCTTGACGTTGCCAAGTAGGCAGCACACTGAGCAAAAAGCCCTGCTTTGTTCCTGCTACCTCTTCTGCCCTGGACACAAGCCCTTGCCCAGAACCTGCTGTATTCTGAACATCCCTAATCCTGCTGCCCATCTCACTATGTGATCCTGGCCCGCATCTGGCTGTCCCATCAGGGGCTGGGAACACTTTACTGTATCAGTAAGATTCCTGTTTTTGCCTTCTGGCCTTGGCTACCCTCAGGCCTTCCCAACCAGGGATACATCTATTTCCAGGTCTCAGCCTCTCACTGTCAGCCTCACATCTCTGTTTCACGAGACCCTGGTATCTGACAGAATTTACTGCCCATAAGCTTCCAGCATCTTCTGGGATTCTGTGTGGTTTACAATCCTGAGGCTTATGGAGTCTCCACTTGTACTTCACACCCTAAACATCATTTTCAGCAGTAGATACCAAACTATTTTTTTATCAGAAACCCCATCAATAAAATATTTTTGCACTCGTACTCTTGATATATGTACAATTATGTATAAATCCTAGACATGCACTGCAGTACCAGTATACTATGTAGTTCACAAAGCATTCAACATATTTTTATTATGACATTGATGAGATGCTGTAGAAACTTAACTATTGTTTATATTAATTAGCTTATGTTAAAATTGGTTTTGTTGTATGTTCCTTGCTTAAAGTCACAGAACTAGCAATGACATTAAATTAGGACTTACTGTATATTTTCTGTGCCTTATAAAGTATACAATATACTGGTACCTGTCTAATATATATACACACGTGAATATTTTCTGTACCGAGAATTTTCATGTGGTTCATGTGAAGTGTACGCCCCTTCTCTGGAGATCCCTAACCTCAGGATTCAGGCCAAGCCCCTCAAGGCCTGTCCTGTCTCTCCACAGTCTGCCTCACCACCTTCTCACCTCAGCCCACACCTCTTTCTGTCAGGGAGCTCACTCGCCATTGCCATCCATCTCAACACATGCTTTGAAACGAAAATAACCTGGCGTTAAATCCAGAATGCCACTTACCAGCTGTGTGACTATGGACAGTATATATAACCTCTCTGGGCCTCACCCCTAAAACTGGGACAATAGCACCAAATTTTCAGGGTGGTTATAAGGACAGAAAAAGGAGACACCTAGAAAGGGGTCTGGCCTCGGGAAGGTGGCCAATGAATGACCATCACCATCATTTTCCCAGGGGACTTACTCCTGCCTCCAGCCCCAATTCATGCTGCTCCATCTGCCCTACTGAAGATCCCTTACTTTCTAGTTCAAGGACTCCTTTTCTGACCACTCCAGCCCACCCGAGCTCCACACCCCCTACTCTTCGTCTGCTGGAACCCCCTAATCTTCTGCAGTTAGGTCTGGGCAGCCCCAGATTGCCAATTAATCATTTCTGTCTACTCTCTCTTCCCCAACCAGCTTAAATGCTCCTGGAAGGCAGGGGCCGTATAATTCCTGCTTATGTGGTGCCTACCACAGGTGCTACTCAGGCAAAGCAGTTGACATGGACACGTGCCCTCAACCACATGGATCTGAAGTCCCCCTGAACCTCCACCTCCTGGCATTTTACCACATTTGTCCATTTGCTGTAATCACGGGGTTGCGTCTTTTGACCTATAAAATCCCACAGGCTTCTACAGAAGAGGCCACTCCAACGAGACACTCAGGCAAGTTCTGCCAAGCTGGGATCAGCATCTAATCACGTTTCCATCACAACACAGTGAAAAACGTGTGACTGGCCCTTAGCAACAGTCTCTCAAGAAAGCTACCCCTATAGAGAGCTCATTAAGTTAGCTGAACACACGTGAGGCAAAATCTAAAAACAGTCCTGTGCTGTCTGAAGCCTCACTCAGCACGTGGCAGATGCTGAAAAGGGCAAAGACAGAGCCTCACTCTCAGTAAGGTCAAGCAAGAAAAGAAAATCTGCTGGGCAGGCAGCCCCAGGGTAGGCCCAGGTCTCTGAGCAAAAGATGAAGAAAGACCCTGAGGTGATGCCAGCCTGCCACCCCCACCCTCACCCCCACCCCAACATACAGATAGTTATTCTCAGGTATCTGGGAACTCTCCTCAACCCCCTAAACCTCTGCATCATTTGGAACCCAGGTCAAGAAACCACCAGGAACTGGCTATGAAGAGCATTTGAAATAGTGAGAATTTAAAATGTAAAATTCATTTTAATTCAGCAAACCTCAGTCACTTACCATACTGCAAACTTCTACCCTTAGTGACACAGCCCTCACTTTTAAGAGTTTTCAAGGATAGATAGGACATGTAACAAATATCAACAACTTGGGGTAACATACAGTAAATATGCTGATAGAGGAGCAAGTGAAGCATTCTAGGAGCAGAGAGGAGAAAGGAGGAATAACGCCACAAGGAGGATGGTCAATCAGGGAGGGCTGCATGGAAGAGATGAAGCTAGCCCCTAGCTTGAGGCTAGGGATCCTGACTCCTGGCACCTTTCGGTTTCTTCCTCGGTGCTCAACTGAATTCAGTAAGTGCTGGTTAAGTGGTTAAATAAAGAAGGTGTTCCAGGAACTTGGTTATTGTCTGTGCTCTGGTTTCCCACAGAGTGGGGCAGGAAAGTGCTGCAGCTTCTTTTATCTTTGGAGAACCAACTGGAGGGGCTAAAGGGACTCGGATCTCAGAGAGCAGACACCAAGGATCCTGTAGCTTTGCATGCTTTCTGGTTCCCCGCCTTTTACCTCTTCCTTATGGAGTAAAACAAGCTCCTTAGCTCACTTTGATGTAAAAATAAGAAAGCAAACTGGGGCAGCACATATTGGTGAATTATTGCTTTTTAAATGGTTTTGAAATGCAAAACAGTTCCAGCCACTATCACTGAATATTTGACTTCAAGCAAAACCAGCACAAACAGTTAATACTATATATGTGCAACTCTTCTGCATTAAAGAGACAGCAAACCTGGAAAAAGAAGAAAAAGAGAATGTGTGTTCCACTTCTGACAGTTTGAAAAGAGCACAGAGGAGCAGGTGAAGAAGTTAAAATTTTTAACCTGAAGGTCTCAGCAGGCCATTAGGGCAACAGGAAGCAAACCAGAAAAATAACAAACCACACACACACACACACACACACATACGTGTGCACATGCACACACATGCAAGTGCACACACACAAGAACAGAGAGGGACCTTTCAAATCTAGTGTACAGTGTTTAAAACATAGAACATCAGACATCCAGGTCACTGGCGTTTGGGTCAGAAATCTCCATATCCTCTGCTGGAGGTGTAGAGGGAAGAGTGTAGCTGTGAGAATTCATCTCTCATTTTCCAAGTCACCAGGAGGCTCTAACCTTAAAAGTCACACATTTGAAGGGAGGGGAGTTCATACCTGCTTCAGAGAGAGCCACACTCAAAGCTGGAACACACATGGGTTATCTTTCAGACCTGTGGACCAGGTGGAAGTTGGCGACAAGGGGTCTGAGAGACATGGAGGTGGTAGCAGACCTCTTCCATGAGAAAATGCTTGTACACTGTGAAGCACTATACAAATGTCAGGTTTCTTGTTTTTGAGGCAATTAACTTCAGTCGGAACAGGTATCCATGGATCCCAGCTTCCTAGCTGTTCGCCTAACTCCCACCCTCCTCACTGAAAGTTAATCAGTTTATTTATTCCTTTATTCAATTCATTCTATACATGCTTATTGAGTACCTAACATGTGCCAAGTACACCAAAATGGATAGACATGGCCGAGGCCCTCAAGAAATTCAGAGCCAAATATTCTAAAGGTACTAGATAAGCCAAATGCATAGAAAAAGACTGAAAGAAAACAGGCCAGAAGTGGTTTCCTCTGAGAAGGAGAAAAGGATGGAGGTATTAATTACTGAATTCTTTACCAGTGAAAGACTATGATAGCACCCAGGTGTACCTCTGATTTTTTAAAAATGATTCCACTGTGAACTGGTTTTTCACATGCAGCCAAATGAAATTTTCTTCTTTTCTTTTTTTTATTGGAATTAGTCAGGGGTTTTATGAAATGAACATGACCATTTCTAGCCACTGTTTCCAGCTGGATCCTGAGTGACTGTAACCCTGGAAGTCACACAAGCACCAAACAACATCTAATTATTTCCTATTTCACACAGTCCACAGGGAGGCCAAGCAAGTTCTGCTTCACGTGAGTGAAGCTCCTTGGGTTCAATTTAGTTCCCTTTTCAACTTCCCCTTGACCCAAATCCCTCTCTAGCCCCAGAGTATTAAGACTCTGTGTTCCAGTTAAATGAATTCTAGGCTTCAGAATAGCCATGCATGCTGACAGCCATTTACCTTGTTTCCTTGGTCCCCAGGTCCTGCTGTCTTGCCCTTTCAGATGACCACAAATCTTCTCAGACACACAGGGCTGGGAAAGGTCCTCAAAGGGGTCCCAGCCCACCAGCCATGCATCCTGATTCAAAATGCCCATTCCCCATTAGAGGACATCAGGAAGAAGGCTTCCTAAGTGTCCTCCTAGAAACTTTAAACAAGCACACGCCACTTTAAAAATGAATGACAGAATTAGAATTACTTCATTGGTTCTCAAAGTGTAGTTCCAAGACAAGCAGCATCAGCATCACCAGGGAATTTGTCAGAACTTCAGATTCTCAGGCCGCACCCCAGACTTACTGAACTTACTGAATCAGAAACTCTGGGGCCCTGGCTCAGCTATGTCAGTTTTGTCAAGCCCTGCATGGGATTCTGATGAGGTTAAACTTTGAGTGGCGCTAATGTAGTCATTTGAAGCTTGGATGAGAAATGACTGGTTCCCAGTGCATGAAACTGGTAGAAACTGTGTGACTTGACTGCCTGCCTTGCAGGAGTGTGGGTGCTCATTTCTATAGTCATGGAATTCTACAGAGGAGCTAGGAATTTTGAGGATGTGAGAGTTATATTAGTTTACAAAATACTACAAACCGAGTGGCTTAAATGACAGACATTTATTTTCTCTCATTTTTAGAAACTGGAAGTCCAAAATCAAGGTGTTGGCAGGTTTGGTTTCTGCTGAGGCCTCTGTGGCTTGCAGGTGCCGCCCTCTTGCTGCCTCTTCAGAATGGTCCTCCCTCCGTACATGCATGCCCCAGTGTCTCTCTGTATGTCCTGATCCCCTCTTCTGATAAGGACATCAGTCAAATTGCTTTAGGCCTACCTTGACAGTCTCATTTTAACCTAATCATCTTTTCAAAGGTCTTATTTTGTAATGTCATGTGTGATGTCAGATGAGTACTAGACGTATCGGGGTGATCACTTTGTAAGTTATATAAATTTCTAATCACTATGTCATACACCTGAAACTAATATAATATTATCAATTACAATTTTAAAAAATTATTATTTTATTTTTTAAATAAACTTGTTTAAAGGTCTTATTTTTAAATACAGTCACATTCTGAGTTTCTGGGGGTTAGAACTTCAACATGAATTTCAGGGGACACATTTCAATCCATAAAAAGAGTCTTCTCAAATGGACTGTTTTATCAATATTTACCAGTCCTGTCAGAAACCCTTACCCTGGGTATATGGGATCAAGGTGAGGATGACTGATTCTTCTCCCTTCGCCTTAGCTCACTCCTCACCTCACACCACTCTCTACAGGGGGCAGCTGATTCTAGGTTCAAAGGCCCCTAGAAAGGGCAACCATACCTTAGCAGACAGAAAGAGAAAATGGAGAGAGAATGAGAGAGAAGATGAAAGAAGAGACTTTTAAAAAGGAAAACAGGAGAAAGAAAAACAAAGTTTAAAAGCATAGATGAGCTCAGCAGAGAAAGGCCTACTTGCCTTTGTTTTCAGAATTAGAGGAGAAGTAAGCCCCCAACCCCACTCAATTTGGAAAGCTAAGCAGAGTGAAGGTTTGAAGCCAGACCAAGTTTTATTAGCCACTTAAATCCTTGATGCCTCTATTCATTCACTTTTTTGCTAATTTATTTATTCATACATTCTACAAAATAGTGTGAGCTTTCAGACACCATCCTAGGTGTTATTTTCTTGTTGGTAAATAGGAATAATAAGCCAAATTTGCAGAGTTGTTAGGTGTACAGTGTCTAACATAGATTTGTGAATCTTACTTCAACATAAGCCCTTTAAGATAGGGATGTCTTCTGTATTTGTTTACTTCTTTCTCCAAGAGTGACTGGTACTCAATGGACATTTGAGGAAGGAAAGAAAGTTAGAGGCTGGAAGGCAGGCAGGGAAAGAAGAAAAAGATGTAAGCGTGACACACTGAGTGGCCTTTATATTACTACTACCATCTGGGAAGGCCCAAATCCTGGTTAGTCCTGAGAACAGTTTTATTAAATCAGATCTTGGATCCACACCACTTCCTTTTTTCCTCGGAGGGTTCTGGGAACAGAATACTATATGTTATACATGAGATTCCAGGTCAGCTCTATACCAGTCCATGAAACAATTGAAATTCCTCTTTGAAGCTTCCACCTTCACCACCAACACACCTTTTAGGTTACTTCTCATCCTGATGCAAGGATCTTGTTACTTGGGATGGGTAGTGGGGAAGGACATAGGGCAATTCTCACATGCGCTCTCCCTAACACTTTATAAGGCTAATCTCCTTCTCGATAATCCTAGTCATTAAGTCTGTGGAATTAGCTGATGAACAAATTTCCACTGCGGTGTTAATAAACATGGTAGCATGGTGTGCTGTCCCTCCCAAGTGTCCTTGCCCTGTGGCAGAGCTTGTGCTTTAAGCCAAAGACAATAATTATAGAAAATTAGTACTGGAAGGGTCTTTATAGACCAGCCAGCCTTCATCTCCAATGGCAAACCTGCAACACCATGAAAACATAAAAACTAAAAATACTAAAGTCCTAAACAGAATGTCTCCTTGTGACTACTTGAACCCCAATTTCCCTATAAACCAGGCTGTTCATGCTGACCTACATTTTTCACTTGGCAGAACCAAGGGAAGAAGTTCTCTCTTCTGTCTCATTGCTTTCTCAGCACCCTCAAACATTGCCAGGTATTGTCCTATTGGCACCTCAGATTTGCCAGGAATTAATTTCCTGACACGTGGAGCTCTCCTAAGAAGCCACTCACATGACCAGAGCCATCCAACCAGAATGCCACAGCATTAGCTCACATGAGACATTAGATTCCAGCTCCCCTCCTCCCAACACTCCTTGGACCATAAGAGAGACAGAGTTTGCCTGTCTTCTTCTTGGGGAAGAAATCACCAGAATGAGAAACGACCACTTCCAAAGCTGTTTTTATAATTAGAAAATTGAGGGCCTGTGTTTTCTGTATCTTAGCAAAAAGGTGGGAAGTTCTGGGGCCTGAGGCTGAGCTGAGAGCTGTCCCAGTGTAGAGGGGGCCACACGCAGACCTGCCCCTGCCACACACATCTCCAGCACTGTCACTAACCACGGAGCCATGACAGAAAGAGCCTCTGCTTCCTTCCTGCAGACTTGGTACCAGCAGAGGTAGATTAATGCTGAGGTTAAAAAAGTCCTCGGTGACGGGACATCTCGCTTCAAGGTTCTGAGTAGGGCCACAGAAGTGTGTTCACATGTCACATGTCTTCGTAAACTGTGTATGCTTCAGATACTTTAACCTCAATCAATGAAGACTGTTTTCCCTTCTGACACCGTCCCCGTCACACTTTTTGTAGAGGTATGAATAACATCGTGGGCACCCTGTTAAGAAGAAATTGAGTAAGAGGTACATTTAATTTGGGTTTCACGGAACATCTTATGGGGTCCATAATTACCTTCATGTGTTGTTAAGTCATTGCTAGCTGTCCTGAGATTGGCTTCCCGGAACTCTCCCACAACCCACTGGGCACTCTCATCCATCCTCCTGACACAAAAGTGCAAGGCCAGGGGCTGCGTAGCAACATGAGCATGTTCTGGAAGTGTGGGATACTGAGGAAGAATCAAGACTTGGAATACTTGAAGCCAGAAGCAGATATGAGGAAAATTCATCCAGTTCTTACAGTTCATGTATGAAAAACTTGATGGCAATTTTCAAACATTTGACAAGTGTAAACATTTACATGACATTGCTGACAAAGAGCTGTATAACTAGAAGAAACTTTACTAAAATATAATAATGAAAATCAAATTTTGATCATCCAGGTTTGAGGGAAAATAAAGTATCCTTCTCTCCATAAAATATATATATATATATGTATATATATATATACATATATATATAATGTCATTGTCATATGAAAAGGTGATCAAAGGGTATGCAAACAAAAAAGGGAATAAAGTGTTATAAGGATTAGTTAATAAAAATAATAAGTTAATAAAAAGTAATGTCATTTATATTTTATAATATTTGAGGTATTTCTGATTTGTTTGTAATTTCTTTTCTCATTCTAAGTATTAACTCTTATGCTTAATTTTGTAATGTGTGTTTTTAAGAGGGGATCCATAATTATGTAAGCTTCAGGCCCCACAAAATCTGGATGGAGCCCTGAAAGGGAATCACTAAGGAAACCACTTAAAGCCATCAGAAAAGTGTCAACTGTGTAACAAAGTATTCCCTGCTGTCATTCCAAATGGGTATTACATGTAAGGAAGGTAACTGAGCACTGAGAAGCTTTGGGTTCATAAGTAACGGAGAGTTAGATAGTTAAAGCAAACATTTTCACTTGCATATGGATAGTGCACACTAGTTTGTAAGAGAGGTACCTGGGCACCTCATTAAAAATGGAGCTTCAGGGCTGGAGTGGACCCTGGAAGTCTGCATTCTAAGATGCTTCCAGGTGATTCTGGTGAAGGTACCCTAGTGACCTTACCTAGAGAATCATGGCATTATTATCAGTTTCTCTCTTGTATGTTGTAGTGAGATTTAAAGCAGATTAAATTCACAAAATAATGCTTAGAAAGGTACTTAACACATCATAAAATGCTAAATAAAGTTCTTTTATTACCACTCTCCTCTCATTCTGGGCTAGGTTTGGGGATATAGCAGTGAACTAAGAAAATGTGCTGTCTGTCCTCAAGCAGTTGAGGATGGAGTGGATATGAAGAGCACTGGGGCCAGGTGTTTGGCCAAAACCTAATTTGTAATTGGAGAAGATTTCTGGGAAGCATCCAAGAGCTCCCTACCCCTACTTAACATGGCCATCTTGACTCTAGAATTTCTAGTTAGGAAGACTCAAGTGGCAACCTCAGGAAGCGGATAAGAGACATGTCTTAAAGTCATGCTTGCATGGCTCTTTGTGAAAGATTGAAAATAAATATCAATTGCTTATGTCAAACACTGGCAGGGGAAGGAGAGTCTGGCTCCCATGACTAGAGAAAGAGGAGACCAGGCAGGAAGCTGCTGTCTGCCAGGCACAGTACTAGGTCCTTTCAGATAAACCACATCACCTAATCCTCACAACAATCTTTTCAAACAGGCCTTATCACCACATATTTATATGTGAAAAAACCAAGCCTCAGAAGGAGCACATTAAGCCTGGGCCCCACAGCTAGAAAATGGCAAGTATATCTTATTGCAGTTCTCCTCAACATATCATAATAATCTGAGGTACATCTTATGAGCAGTCTCAGATGCTCTAAACTCAGTCTTCAAACTTTCTGCTGTTCTTTTTACCACAGTGCCAGATGATTAAGCTGCTGGAAGCCAACACCCAGAGTCTATACACTGCCCTCAGTCCTTGGGCTGGTTACTTACCTTCTCTGTGCCTTGCTTTCTTCATATGTAAATGAGGATACTAACAGGGCCTCCCTCACAGGGTTTGGTGAAAGTAAATGAGACCACAGACACACTAAGAATGCAGAGAGAATGAGTTTCCCAAGAGTTAAAGATCTCTGATGCAGGACTTGGTATAAGCATTCAATAAATGTTAGCTGTTTGCTGCTGCTGCTGCTGCTGCTTCCCATGCTGAGCACAGAGCCTGGTGCACAAGAAGCATCAGTAAATGTTTCAAACGGATTGAATGAATGAAGGTCTAAACCACATTCTGTGGAGTGAAAGAAGTAAAAAACAACCCAATTACCAAAGCGAGTGAGGTGTTTTACTGCAGATTGATCACTGTGCAAGATCGCTGGCCATCGGTATCTGTCAGAGAATGCCACTCCTCAGTCTGCAGACCTTCCCAAGCATCCCTCCAACTTCAAATGAGGGATTCCAGTTTTTATGCTAAATCAGAGCTTAGGCTGTCGTTCCTCACAGACCTCTCCAAGAGCAGGGCACCCATATAGCCCTGGGACACTGTCTTCAAGGTGCAGATATATAGGCTGCTTTCACTTTGGGTATTGACCTCTGCAGTTTGGTGAAACCACAAGAATTGTTATCATTCCAAGATGGTGAGTGTAATTGTCACCATGATGAAGTGTTAGTTATGAGCCATCCCTAAACAGGGCAGCCCTGTGGCAGCAGGCTGTGGTACCAGAGGCAGCCTCCACACAGAGCTCCTCCTCTGTCAGACAACCCCACTCTTTCTAGAGATTCCAGTGCTGCCCAGAGTAAATGCAGCCAGCCTCGGCTCCATGAGGCCCAAAGGTCCCCTCTGCTCGGAAGAACTAGAATTGAGCACGACAGAGCATGGAATCAGATTCCCATATAATTTGACTCTGGTAAATTATATGATCAAATTTTTCTCTCTGGAACTCACATGCCTCATGGCTCAATTGCTATGATAATAGTGTCTACCTCACAGGTTGTTTTAAGAAATAAATAAATCAGTTCTCATGAAAAGCTGATAAGAATGCCTGGCATAAAGTAAGGCCATAAAAAATATTGACTGTTATTACTGCCGTTTTTATTTTTTGCCCAGGATATACAAGCAGGACCTGATGGTCTGTGTGATGTGGAATGGTTTTCCCTCTTTCATGCATCTGTGCCTGACCTGTCCCATCTCTCCAGCCCACTGACCCTGCTGGTTCCATCCTGATTCCCAGACAGTGGCCCGCACTGGACCAGCTGCCACTGAGAACACCTCTCCATAACTTACCTCCTACTTCCCTGCTATGCTTTTAAATTAAAAGCAAGTGGAAAAGAAATTTTGCAAAGCATTGTATAAATTAAACTTAAGGGCATAATCTAACTAAGCCCAATCTGGTCAGTATTGCTTCTCTATTTTCTCTTCAGTTCTTTCCCCCTCAGAAATGAAGGCAGGTCATTCCGGAGGTGAGTACTTGACCAAGTGACCCTTCTATTAGGGTGCTGGCTGGTAGGTGCAGGATGGGTTATCTCTGGGGGTACTGAAAAGCAATAACTCATCAGCTCAGCCTGGCTGCATTTCTGAAGAAGTCCTTTGATCAGTGTTTAACCCAGAGGCCCAGGAAAACATTCCTCCCCTTAGCAGGCTAGCAGGATGCTATAAAGCAGGGAAATACTGCCACCTGTTGATCACCTAGAATGTCTGAGCACAAACAAATTTCCATGTATATACTCGGCAAAAATTAATCTAACATTTTACTGGTGCTGAATACTTGGGCAATTCAATATCTGATGCGTGTGCGTAATGTCTCAATTTTTACACAAATAACTAGTAAACGTTTCAATACCAATGCCATATTCTCAAAATCACCTCTGAATAACCAAGAGCTGAATAACAACTTCATATACTTATATGAAAATTATGTAGGATCAGAGGAGTAAAGCAGTCTCGAACTTCAAGTCCAGAGTTCTAGACTCTGTCTTTGCATGACCACTAAGTAGCTGTGGGACTGGGCAAGTCCTTTCCCATCACAAGTCTCTGGTAGTCAGGAAAGTGGGGACTTGCTGCTCCAATGCTATATGGCTCTGAGTATCTAATAACATATAATGGCAAGACATCACAAGTGGACTAAGTATAACATCAAAAGCTATATTGCAATTGTCCTACTTAGAGAAAATTAATAAAAGAAAGAGCTCTCTTTGAGGCCTTCCCCAGCGTGTCATTATCACGCTGCAACGGTTGGTTGAGCATGCAGAAAAGAGATGCCTCCAAGCAAGCGCATGACTGGAGAAATGTCTGCGCCTCCATCCTCCCCACATTTATCCACTGGTTTCCTGTTTACCTTTCAAATAGAGGGTGAGGTGTACTCATACCACCTTTAGCTGCTGCCTCTGGGAGCCCAGGTCCTTCCCCGCATCACCAGAATGCAGGAAATGGGGCTTCCCCGCATGAGGGACACCTGGGGCCATCATCCAGAGACCCACAGGAGCTTGCAACCACTGACTAGCAGCACACAAGATCCCTCCTTACTGCCCAGGACCCCTGTGTACCTGGCCCTGGAGCTTTAAGGGTCTATGACAGCAGTTAGGGCTTTTCTCACACCTGTGTAAACAGGGCCTTGCAAGTTGGACAGTCGGCCACAGAAATGGAAGAACTAAGGGAGATGAGAGGTATATGTACAGACCTGACTTGTTACATCTTAAATAAAAATATAAGTTACACATTTGCTAAAATAAGAAGGTCAACTGTAAACTACAATAATAAAAAAAACTTTATGTTGTGAAACATTCAAAATACTACTACTCTTGTTAACACATTTTTTAAATGTGTTTAGTTATTTCTCCTAAGACCTTCTCAGATGTACTATCTCGAACCTGGATTTAGTTATCCTATGCCTCAGACTCCAGAGTTCATAGATTGGCTTGTCAGCCACATTCAGCAATAATAAATCTCTTTTCTCAGTTAAGACCCACTCGGTGACTTGAGAATTCGAGGCATATTCTTCCTGAAGGAGAGTCTCTTTTTCAGTTTTTTTGTTTGTTTTTTGTTTTTGTCTCTCTAACTTCCTATTAAGCTTCTCCTGCAATCCCCAACCCTCCGCCACACGCCCCTGCTCCCAAGCAGTGGTATGCTAGTAAATATTTGACAGCACACCCCCCCTACCCCTGGTGAGGCAAGAAGCCCTGATGTATAGTGTTTGCCAGTTTCCATGGTGTAAACAGTCCTACCATGGCTGGTTTCAAGCTACAGTGATGTGACAGCATGGAGTTGGATGCACATAACTGTCAATCACCAGCTCTAGCGCACCTCTGCAAAGTGAACTCACATGCAAAACTAAGAATTCTAAAAGACATACATACTGCTCTTATTTATTCAGAGCAAAAAGAAATGTTATATAGTCATAATATAAAACTTATTACTTTAATGATCTGCAACAGAAGTTGATACAAAGTCGTTTTTTTCACACACATACTGCGAGAGAGCCTTGGGAGAATCTCCACTGCTCTGCTGATACAGCAAACAACAGAGGGGGAGAAAGGGAAGTCGTGCATTTTACTGTTGCAAAATATGGGAAGTGAGAGAAAAGTCTGGGAAGGAGGACCAAGCACAATAAATATGATAGTGCAGGTAAGGCTGGAAAAGTAGCTAGGGGAGTAGTAGTATATCTCAAACCAAAATCTCAGTCAGGGCTCAGCCCTTGTAGAAAAGCAAGCTGAGAATGGGGCAAAAGGTTAAAGAAGTACAAATTAGTCCTTGATAGGGGGTCATAGGGATGCAGTTAGCATTAAAGTAATGGCTAGGTGGAGAGCCAGAGGAGAGAAAGAGCAATTAGGGGACCATTTTAATAAACTATACAAATGTCTAACCAATGTACTGTATGCTTGAAACTAATAATAAATTAAAATTTTTAAAAAAAGAAAGAAAAGCAAGCTGAATACCAGATGCATAAGTAGCAGCATAATCTGAGGTACCAATAAGGCCCTCTCGGCACCCATCAAACCTCAGTGTGACTTGAGAGAGCTGCCACTTCAGGGAAGTAAGATACGGAGGAGCTGAAGAAGAGTCCCAGGGAATCCCTAAAAAGATTAATGTCACCTTTTTTCAGTGCTGACCAAAGAAGGGGCAACCACAGTTGACTGGATACTTTGCTCCAGTCTTTCACATGCGGTTGAAGCTTAGTGGGATACAACCGGCCTCAGAAAAAATTGAGGAGGCAGAAGTGTGTTTTCACTGGCCCATTCCGTCTCCTTCCATCCTAATCCTCTCTCTTCCTTTCCCTGTTTGTCCAGCTGGTGGCTGCCATCCAACTAACCCACACACCCAGAGGACTGGCCAGTCTGCATCAACTAAGAAGTCCCCTCAAAAAGCAGTTTGCATTTAATTAATGGATCTGGAGAGAAAGAAAAATCTTCCAGAAGTCAGTGCAGGCAGGTGGTGGTGCTGCTCCGCCTCTCCGAATGGCCAGGACTTGGTCCCAAACACCACAGCCTTGAGAAAGAAAGACAGTAGTGACCGAAACCAGGAGTCAAACACGTGGGTGTTTCTGCAGAGGGTGAGCACTCGCCTTTAGAGAGAACAAAATAAGAGTAAATGAGTTTATATTTCAGGACAAAATCTATAACAGATATAAGGGAAAAAAACCTTATAGATGACAATAATTATTTTAAATAATTTATAACACTGGAATGAGCGAGTCCTATCATTGTTTGTCTGACTTAGTGTTTTTCCTTTCTTTGGTTTTTCATTTATGTCCTATGCACTGGTGATGTGGCATTGGGTAGAATCCAGTTTTATTTTTCTCTATTTAAGGAACCAGATTTCTCAACACATTTTTATTAAATAATGTGTCCCTTCCCTACTGATTTGCGGTGTCAATTCTGTCCTTTGTTTCCACATATGCCTGGATTTGTCTCTGAGCTCTCCATTCCATCTCACTGATCTATTTGTCTGTTCTTCCCACATAATTACACTTAAAAAAATTAATAATGGCTTTGTAGTGTGTCAACAGCTAGTAGTATTAGATCCTTTCCTTATCTTTGCTCTTCTTTTTTAAGGTTGATTAGTCATGAATCTTTATTCTTTTATATAAATGTTGAGTAAGTTAACCAAGTTCCTCAAAAAAGTCGAGGAGGAATGTTGATTGAAATTGCATTTGATTTATAGCTTAATAATTTAAATCCTTATATCATATCACATCACACAATTCAAGAGCATGGACTCTCCCTCCGTTTACTGACTTAGCCTATGGTGTTTATAATATTTTTAGTTTCCTCCACAGAGGTATCATGTAGGCTTGGTCAAGTGAATTCCTGGATATTTTATCATTTTTTTATTTCTATTATGACTGGTATCTTAGTTTTGATTATCTAGTATAAGAGACACTATTAATTTTTATAGGTTGATCTTTATTCAATAACATTATTGAATTTTTATTACTATCAATAATTTATTATTCCTGTTGATTTTTCTAGAAAGATGATTATATCTACTGAAAAATAATGTAAGCTTCAACTCTTTCCTTTCATTGGTTACATTTTTTTTTTTTTCCTGTCCCAAGGAAAGAAAATTGTCCAGGACCTCTAGTACTCTGTTAAGACAATGTTAAGGAGTATTAGAAATAGTAGTAGTATTATTAGTATGTAAGGGGTGTTATTGTTCTGAGCCCTATCTTAAAGGAACTGCATCTAAAATTTCTCCATTATGTATAAATATGTATTTGCTGTAAGATTTTGGCATAGAAGATTTATCAGCTTAAGGCAGTTTCATTCTATTTTGATTCTAGTTTAATAAGAGTTTTATGACAAATGGATATTGATCCTTTTCAAAAGCTTTTTACAAAGGTTGTGTTAATTATATTATTCACCTTTATATGTGTAGACTCATGATTTTCTGGTATTGAACTATCCTTTTATTAAACCTCTCTTAATTGTGATATACTGTATTTTAAATAAACTAATATATTCATTAAATATTTTACTCTCTGCTTATGTATCTATGTTCATATGTTAAATGAGTCTATAATTTTATTTATCTTCTGTCTTTGGAATCAAGATTATACTAAATTCATAAAGTGAATTATAAGCAGCTTCCACTTTTCTTATTTTCTGGTACAGTGTGTATGAGATGGGAATATCTGTTCCTTGAGAGTTTGGTAAAATTCACCTGCAAGACTTTTCTGAGTCTGAGGTGTTTCAGAAGGTAGGTCTTTGACATCCTTTTCAATTAATAGTTATTGATTGAATTCAAGCTCTCTATATTTTTTCTGTACCAATTTTAACATTTCATATTTTTCTAAGAATTTATTTCTTTCATCTAGGTTTTCAAATTTAGTGGCAGACAGGTGTCAAGGGGCTCCTCCATTCTCTCTTTATCTTTCTATTGTAGTTATTTCTTTCTTTTTTCTTATTTTTAAATTTGCATCAGCTCTGTTTTTTTAATCAAACTTTGCCAGAGAAGTCTTATGAATATTTTTAAAAAATTGTGTTAACCCTAACAATCATTTTTTGTCGTTTACTATTTTACTAGTATCTACTCTTATAATTATTTTCTTTTTTGCTCTTTTTCAAATTCTCTTATTGATTGCTCATTTCATTTATTACTAACATTCCTAGTTTCTTGATAAATGTGTTTAAAGTTGTAAATTTTAAATTTTCAGTTGGATTCTACAAATTTTGATGTGTAGCGTTTACTGTAGTTCTGGTATTCCTTAAATTCCTTTATGATTTTTCTCTTTAACTCAAAAGTTATTTAGTAGTATGTTATTTTGTTTCCTAACATAAAAAAATGTTTAGTTTGATTTTTCGTGTTAGTGTCTGGATGTATTCATTACTGACTTGTTATCTAAAACATTTATTTTTGTAAATGTTTTATGTGTGCTTGAAAAGAAATCTTTGTTTAATTTTATTGTTAGGTCTTTGATAGTTCTGTTTTTTTTTTTCTTTCTTTTTTTTTTCTTTTTTTTTTGGTCTACTTGATCAATCTGTTTATCCAGCTACAATTAAAGAATTATATATTTCTCTCTGCAATTTTTTAATTGGAATGTTTTGAAGCTTTCTTATTAGGCATATTGCTTATAATGATTATATCTTTTCTTCATGTCATTACTTTTATGTAAATATAATGTATATCATCTATCCCTTGTGATGTTTTTTGCCTTAAATTTTTATTTCATAAGATATTAACATTGATAACCCAATTTTTTTTGCTCATAATTACTTGGTATATGTTTTTCTATCTATTTTTATTGTCAATTTTTGTATTTTTGTCATAAGTGTGTCTTTTAAAGACAATACTTTGTTGTACCACATTTCTTTTGGTTTTGAGTCCACTCTGGGAATCTTTGCCTTTGATGAGTTAAACATTTTTACCACCATATTAAGGCTTGGTTCCACTACTTTATTTACTTTTTACTTTTTTTTATATAGTAACCATGATGCACATTACAGCCCTAAGACTTATTTTATAGATGAAGTTTATACCTTTTACCACCTTCACCAATTCCCCCCTGCTCATCCATCCATCTCATCCACCCCTGGCCCTGGAAATTACCAATCTATCCTCTGTGTCTATGAGGTTTTCATATGTTATTTTTTTAATCCACATATAAATGAGATCATACAATATTATCTTCCTCTGTCTGACGTATTTCACTTAGCATAATGCCTGCAAGGTCCATCCATGTTGTCTCTGTTATCTTATTTTTCATCTGCTCTACTTTCTTTCTCTTTTTTTTTCTCCATTCCCAAATTCCACTGGATGTATCAAATTTTCTTCCACAAGACTAGGATGATACATTCTGGTTTTGTCTTTATGGTGGTGGTCAGCCTTATCTTAAGACCCATACAAATGTTCACCTCTATTGTTTTCCTAAAAGCGTTGCTGTCTGTATCCTTTCCCCTTACTTTACTATGATCTCATGTCCTCTCAGGCTCCCTCCTACTCTGCCCCTTATATCATGTTGATAGAATTTTTACTCTGGATTATTATATGAGAGGATTTTTTCCTTTTCACACCAAATACATGATGTCTTTTCCAACTCTTCCACACCAACTAGGTGTTCCAGAGTTCAATTCAATTCAATTCTGACATTACCTGGAGTTAATCATATTCCTCAGTTTCAGGTCCCAGCCTTCAAGATTGCCTTTGCTTTAGATGCCAGTCCCAAATGCTGGGCCCAAGTTACCTACCCATGCTTCTATCCAACTAGGCTACAAAGTCAGAGGTTTTCAAAACTCTCACCCCAAGCCGGCTAATTTGCTAGAAGGAGTCAGAACTCAGGAAAATACTAGACTTACTATTATAGTTTATTAAAAAGGTTATAGATAAACAGCCAAATGAAGAGAATACACAGGGCAAGGTCTAAAACGGTCCTGAGCAAAAGAGCCTCTGTCTCGGTGGAGTTGTCACCCTCCTAGCATGTAGATGTGTCATCAAATCAGATCTTTTGGAGGTTTCATTACCTAAGCATGATTGGTGAAATCATTGGCTGTTGGTGATCACATAAATCTCCAGCTTCTTTTTCCTGTGAAGGTTGAGGAGTAAAGTTGAGAGTTCTAAGCTTCTAATCATGACTTGGTCTTTCTGACTACCAGTCTCCATCCTGAAACTATCTATGGGCCTGCCAGGGACTGGCCCATTAGAACAAAATATCACCTTATCATGCAGGTAATTCCAAGGGCAGGAATCAGGAACAAAAACCAAATGTCTTTCTTACAATACCACATTATATAAATATACTTCCTTCCATCTTAGCTTTTAAGACAATAGTAAACTCTATCAAAATATATAATCACTCTTACTTCCCATAACTCTTGATTCATTGTCTAGATTTATTTCTTATTATTTAAATACTTCTTCCAAAAGTATTTTTAATATGGGTCTTTTTGTGGCAAAACTTCTAAAGCTTTATATGCCTTAGAAGATTTTTACTATGGCCTTACCTTTTGCTTAACAGATCAGCTAGATATAAGAAATAGTTTAATACCATAAAATGTATCTTTACTATTTCTTCAAATATTGCCTTTTCTTGTTTTTATTTTTTATCTCTAGGACTCTAATTTTGTGGATGTAGACATTTCTCTATCTTCTATCTCTCCTAGCTTTATCCTTTAAAGTATTTTTTTCTTTCTTGTTTTACCTTTTCTGCTGCATTCTGGAAGAATTTCTCAATCCAATCTTCCAACTCACTCATCATTCTTTAGCTGTATTCGTCCTACCATTTATCCCATCTACAATGTTCTTTATTTTATTGCTTACCTTTTTCATATACAATATTTCTTCTTGGTTCCTTCTGGGGATTTTTTTTTTATCCTTGTTACCATCCTCTCTCACTTCTTTAGGTGCGTTTACAGCGCTTATTTTAAATTCTTGGTCCATCTGCTTGAATGTTTCTGCCCAGTAGCATATGTTGTGCAGTCTGTCTGTTTGCTTGTTTGTTGTATTCCTTCAGTCATTTTGGCTTTTGAGCTTCTATTTCTCTCTTCTCCTTTCCTTCATTTACTTATATTCATATTTCCTCTACTCTGTTTTGTAACATGTTTTGGGCAAGGGCCAAAGACACTAGACTAGGTCAGCTCCAGGGAGTCTGAGGAGAAAGGAAGGGATGAAGTGCTGGGATGGAGAGTCACAGGCACCACGGAATCATTACAATTCCTCTCTGGGCTGCTGACCTTCCATTGGTAACTCCTCTGGTCAGGATTTCACTTTAAACCTTTAGGTTAGGGCAGGGTTGGAAGAGATCATCCTCTAACATGCAGTCCTCCAACCCTGGGAGTGTGGAGAGGGAAGAAATGAGAGATGACTTTCAGAGGTTAGCTATTCAGTCCACGTCTGTTGTCATCATTTTTTTCCTAACAAGGCTTTTGTGCTGCCATGAATTTGCCCTGCAGACACCTGCACCAATAGTCCAGGCTACAGCCACAGAGCTCTGAACTGAAGAGGCAGACAATGATTATCATAAGGCTACTACAAGGAGATGCAAAGACAACTTTTAAAATTGATCTCTTCACTGCTGCCTCCGGGTCACTGCACCCCCAGCTGTAGTGACCCCCTGAAAAGACAAGAGTTCAAGACAACTTTCCCAGAGCCTTACGGAGGGTTTTGTTTCTTTTGTTATTTTTATTTGTTTCTCCAAATGCACATTACCCTCTTGCTTCTATGTTTCTTCAGTATTGATTAGCAAGCTGCCTGATCTCGCTTACCATCTTGAGAAGAGCCAAACATAGTAAATATTTAATAAATGTTTGTGAATGATTAGCAAATCTGATAAAGAAGAATGTCTTTCTCTCCAGTTTTTTTTTTCCTTAAACAGGAAAAGGATTTCAACTGATTGCAAGGTTTAGGTATATCCCTGGTAGAAGAGGATAAGAAAGAGAAAGGAATGAATTTCTCATTGCATGCCTACTAGGTGCTGGGCACTTGCTAGGTGCTAAATATGTGAAGTGGGTATGAAAGTCACTCCACAAAATTTGGTTTATTTCTTTATTTTTTTAAAATCTGATAACCACTCTGGGCCCCTGCCCACATGCCTAGTGGAAAAAAAAAATCAATTTCAGTAATGGAGGAAGCTTTCCTTCCCTAGGGTTACCCAAAAGTCCCAGGAGAAAGAGTCTTATGCAGCCTAAAATGTTCTGGAACTGGCATCTATTTTTTAATTCTTACTGGTCTCTTTTTGGGAACTCTGTCCAGTCTTTGATTAGAAACAGATAATCCCAGGCAGTTTTCTCTGAGATTTTCAAAGCAACAACTGAAAAAGTATAATGTCCCTCCCATAAAATGCACACCCATCTTCTGGGGGGCTAAACAGAAGTGGCATGAGACCAACCCTCCCAAATCAGAATCCATGTCCACTGATCTTCCCTCAATTGTAGAGAATTTCTCTCCCCTTACCTTTAAAATCAGGACCATTTCCATCTTTTAATCTCCAAATGGGCCTTTATCCCCTCTGGTCTGGAACCATACTGCCTCCCTGTCCTTAAATGAATTTGAAACACAAAAGCTCTTTCTCTCCCCTGTGGAGTATTGAGTTTAAGGAAGACAGCTTAGAACTTTAATAACACAATGTCACTTTTTCCAAGGATGATGCTGGGGAAAGATGAACAGTTAGATTTTGTTTGTTTATTTATTTATTCTTAATTTTTACTTTATTATATAGATGTTATGCCATTTAATTCCCTTCAACATTTGCAGTAGTAGCTGCCCTTCGATGCTCAGGTCCTCCTCAGTTGGTGGGGAGGTAGAGGAAGTTTGAGACACTTTCCTTATCCAAGGTCACACCCTCTTCCCAAGGGCAGCCAGTATCAGGCAGCTGCTTAGCACAAATTGTGGGCGAGACACCAAGGTCTGGCCCTATTGAGTTAAGGTGGCACAACTCTGAAAGGCCATTCATCGAGCCCCCTGAAAATCTGGCTGAGGCCTTGTGATGACTGCCACATCTCTCCTTGCCCAGTCCTGTTTCCTTCCCTTCCCTCCACGTGTTACCCCCGGA
Organism: Macroglossus sobrinus; assembly: GCA_004027375.1. NCBI lineage: Eukaryota > Metazoa > Chordata > Mammalia > Chiroptera > Pteropodidae > Macroglossus > Macroglossus sobrinus. The sequence continues at coordinate 1,872,814 of PVKZ01000001.1, read as the reverse complement.
GGGCTTTCTCCAAGGATACACACAGATCTCTGCCCCAAAGTCTGTTTCCTAAGACAGGCTCAAGAGATAGATATCATACATTCACACTCTATAGATGTGGGAATCGAGGCTCTGGGAGCTAAAGTAGCAGGGTTAAATGAGAAACTTTATGTTTGATTGCAAAATCTGTCTGACTGCCAAGCTTTTGGAGCCTTTCTGGTCTGAGGGATTCCAACTTACTTTGGGACAGGAATGTGAAGTAATTCACTCAACTCTGCTCCCAGGTCCTCCCTCCCAGGCACGACGCCCCAGACCTAAAGTTATATCACACACACACACACACACACACACACACACACACACACACACACTTCTTTGCACCAGAGTTATTATCTCCTTCATGTCAAAAATTTCCAAAGAGGAGTGGGGAACCATAGACACAGACATATGCTTCAAATTTCAACTTCAGCAACATAGTGCCAGGCTCCGGGGACCGGTAGAGGGGCTCTGGCTGACTTGGCGTTCCCCTCAGGGCTGAGTTTGTGTTTCTCCTGCAGAGTCCTGAAAAGGAGGGGCTGCCAACCAATCTCCAGGAATGGCTGCCCCATGGGGGCTCTTCAGTATTCCCTGACTTCCACCTCTTGTCCTTTGCCCCCATTCCTGAAAAGATCTAAGCTAAGGAAGCGCTGGTTTTCAGCTTCTAAGGCAGAATCAGAAGTTGATGCATTCTTTAAGAACAAGTGCCATCTGCTGTCAGAGCACAATTACTAACTCTCCTTCTGGGGCCCTTATTATAACATACTCACTCATTGTCCCTCCCCCTAATGCCCACACTAACGTGCTGTATGCTGAAATATTTTCTAAGGGTAAACATATTTGGTCCTTGCCTAGGACCTTTTAAAGAGGTGGTCCTGTTCGTGTTGCAGCAGAAACACCCTGAGCCCGCCTGATGTCAGAAGGGCCCCTGAGCTGTGAGTTCAACTCCACCTTCCACAGAGGGTCTGCTGCTCTCCTGCAGCAAGCCTCTGCAGGGCTGTGACATAAAGGAAAAAATGCAGAGAACTCCAGCTGGATTTCTAACCACGAGGTCCTCTTGTACACAAACAATGTTGCTCATTTCACCTTAAATTACTGAGAAACTCTGTGTGGCTTCTTGGTCCCCTGAGACCTGGCCCAGGCTCAGCCCTCATGCCTCGGTCCATGTCCTCTCTCTCACCAGGAAAGTGTCGGAGCAGATGAGGAGAGAGCAGGGGCCTGGAGCGGCTGTGCTGTCACTCAGTGGAGAAATCTGCAGCCAGAGATGCTCTACGCTGTGAGGGCCGCTGGACAGAGGCTCAGGGCCAGGCTTTTGGTGCTCATAACCATAAGTTTTATCACACATGACAGTCAAGTGCACACATCTTAGAGAAGCAGCCTCCTCTGTGGTTCATTGAGGTTACAGCTCCAAGTTATCCTGCTTGGCTTTTTTTTTTTCCTTCTAAAAGTTGTATTAAAATATTAGGAGAACAAGAACATTGAATAGATCACCTTAGGAGCTTAGAAGAGTTCTGCCATTTTGATAGTAGAGAGGACACTATCAACTTTGGAACCACAGGTTTGTGGGTACCCCAGCTTCAGCAGGGGGCTTGTCTGCTCCTCCTTTCAGTGGAGCAGCTGTGGTGCCTGCACCCCTCGTCTGTGCGTTTGCCCTGCTGTGGGCCTGGGCCACTCCTCCTGCTTCCTGGACACCCACCAATGCACTCAGGTGCTCCACAGACTCATCCCAGAGTTCCAACCCAGATCCAACCCCTGCATCAAGCCGAGAACATGATGGTGAGAAGAAACCATTACAGTACATTGTACGCCTGAAACTCATGTAATATATTGTATGTCAACTATAAGAGAAAAAAAATATTTTTTAAAAATCTAAGAAAAAAATTACAGAACTTATTAAGTTTAGGAAGGAAAACTAAAACTAATCACAGAACTAGACAAATAGCAATAAAGCTATAATTGTACCAAGTGCCAAGAAAAGGAGGCACGTGATGTGATGACAGCACGTGACGAGACCTGACCTGGTCAGGCTTCTCTGAGAAGTGGTGACTGAGCAGACTCCAAAGGAGGGGAAGGCAGGGTGGGCGATGGCCACTCAAGACGGAGGGGACACAGAGGCCAGAGGGATGGTGGGCCTTTGAGGACTGAGAAAGCCAGTGAGAGAACAAAAGGGAGACTAAAGGGAGTGTGCTGTGAGCAGAGGCCAGAACCATAGGACAACGGAAAGTGTCAGTCACATGAAATAATCAGATGTACATTTAAAAAAAAAAGTCACTATGGGCTGCAACAGAGAACAAAATAGGAAGAAATGATGGAGACTAGCTAGGAGTTAGCACCTGGACCGGAGTGATAGCAGTAGAGACGGAGAGGAGGGAATCGATCTTAGAAATCCTTCTGAAGAAGGATCAGCAAGACTTGGCAGTGGACCTGATATAGGGGCGAGGGAGAGGGAGGTGTCAAGGAAGATACATGGGTTTTGGCTTCATAACTGCCAATCCAGTAAGAAGAGAATCAAATTTGAGGAGAGACAATGAATTCATTTCAGATATGTTTGGTTTGAGGTACTCAGAGACATTCAAGTTGTGGAATCAAAGAGGCAGTTGGGTATCTGTCACGGGAGCTCTGGGCTAGAAGTATAATTTGTGATCAAGGTGGTTACATGGACGAGCTCAGCCCTTATAAGGTGAAAGGAGAGAGGTAGGCGGTGGTGATGGAAGAACTCCCACATGTCCTAGCTGGCTGGAGGAGACTGAGCCTGTAAAGGAGACTAAGGGTAGCTGCTAGAGCAGAAGACATAGCAAGGGATTGTCAGGTCACAGAACCCACCAGAAAAATATGTTTCATGAGGAAGAGGACTTTGCTTCTGGCCACAATGAAACAACAGGGGCCAGATTGACACCTTGGCTTAAACACCTAGGTACACGAACAGACAAGGTACACGAAACGATGGTTTTCAGACATTCAAAAATAGGTAGTATGAGACAGCCACCCTGTGATGAAATAAACGAGGTGAATCCCACACGTGACACAGTCTACCGCCCAGAGAGCTTCGAGGCTGCAGGGCTGGGAGAGAGAAACCGAGCAGAGCCTGACAGTCTTCCTGAGCCCAGGAGACAGAAATGAGATTTCGAGAGAGACCGATTTAGTCTTTTCCTTCTTTTCTTCCAGAGAGCCTGAAGTGCTTTGAAATCTGGGTCTTACGCTGGCTCTTCCTGGGGGATAGGGCCCCATGGCAGACAGTTTGGAACTACTGAGCAGGTAAAGAATGGCATGAAACCTGGATGGGAGAGTGACAAAGGGGCCCCATTCTGCTTGGAAGCACAAGTTCAAGGGGAAGGAGGAACAGCCTTCCCTGGTAGTGAGGGACTAGGTAAAAAGGGGTGACACAGGCTACATGGGGTTATACAGTCCCCAGAGACTCAGGGTGCTAGCCAGTGCAGGCAGGCGTCTCCTTTCCCATTGGAGATATTCTTATTTGGTTTGTCTTTGGAGAAACATGTCCTGAAGTTTAACATCACACCTGTGTTTGTAAATTTCTAAGTAAGAAACAGCTGACAGAAGCCCATCCACAGACCTGGAAGCCCACCTCTCTGGAAGAGAGAGACACAGCTCTATTTTCTTTTCTCCAAATCACTGCAGCATGTTGTAGTTTATGCAGTCCCCAGGCTGGTCTTCCCTGTGGGCAGCTTGGCCTGGCATAACTCAGAGGCAGTGACCAGGAAAGGCTTCCTTTCTTTGGCTTCAGTCAGTGTTTAGGACTAACACCTTCATATAGAGCAGGGTTTTCCCAACCCCCTGAGCTGCAGACCAGTATAGGTCTGTGGCCTATTAGGAATGGGCCACACAGCAGGAGGTGAGTGGTAGGCCACAGAGCAAAGCTCCATCTGTATTTGCAGCCGCTCCCCAGCGCTAACATCACTGCCTCAGCTTCACCTCAGATCATTAGGCATTAGATTCTCATAGGATCACAGGTCCCTAGTGCCAAAAAGGTTGGGGACAGCCTTAGTGGGAGGGATACCCAAATCAATCTGCTGGAGGGCATGAGTGACAGGAGTCGAAGAGCCAGGGCTGCCACCAACAGCCCCACTGCAGAGGTTGAGAGAGAATGGGGCTAGGAATTGGTGGGTAGGGAGATCCAGGATCCCACAGAGCTCTGTCACCACACTTGCATTGTGATGCTGAACTAACTGCAGCCCTGATTTGTGGTCTGTGTATGTGTTTTCCTTGAGAGCTAGGTGAAGAGAAAGGCAGTATAATATTCATCACCCACTACACTAGATTTCCAAATTTCTACTTAGAACATTTGTGTCTGTCAGATAAGAGAGGAGCCCAATTAGTCTCCAAATGTCACAATTTCTAGTAATTACCAGCATGCACAAACAATGCAAAAAGCTCAATGAGGGGTCTGATTTGAAACATTAACTTCTGAAGATGCTCACGAATGAATCATTTCATCTACAATCAACTTCTATTTTATATTTTTTTCCTCCTAGAGATATAAAATAGATAATTACTGAGAAAAGAATGGTGGAAACGCACATCATTTGCGTTCAGCAACATAGAAGCAAAAACATTTCTCTGGCATGTACAAAACTATTTCATAGACAATTTGTTATCATCATAGAAAACCTTCCAAAGTGGATTCAATGCAAGAAATCGTAGTTGAAAAACATCTGTGATTTAAGGCAAGTCAAACTTGAACTATACATGTGAGGGCGTGTGGATGTATGCGTGTGCTCCCCAAAATAGAGTCCCTGTGCTCCTCACTCTGTGTAGCCCACGCATAAATGTGCATGAAATGATTAATAACAAACCCCCAAGCTGCTGTACTCAAAGAGAATGTCTGACAGAGCAACACAAAAAAGAGCATGGAGTTGGTGACTGCTATGCAGTGGCGAAAGCCTTGGTAACCATAGCAACTCGCTTTAGAAGTTGCCCTTTCCATGCCAAAAATCAGGTGGGCCCTGTCAGCCCTCCCACTGCCACACCACAGGGAGAGAGAAGCCGTTCGGGAGCGACAGCAGGCCAGCCACACAAAGGGCACATGAAGGAAAGCAAACCTCCCTCAGCCACGTACCACGTGGGCCTAGGAAAGCAGCAGAACAGGAACAAGTGCCAGACCAAGGAGGAATGGATTTTGAACTCTTGAAAACGGAATGAGAATTCTTCTTAAGGGATACATCAGCCGCGTTGTGACCATTCTGATGTAAGCTGGCATGGGCCACAAAGAGATCAGCACCCTCTCGAGAACCAAGACCTCTAACATGACCCAGACTGGGTCAGGGTATGTCCTTCAGGACCCTGGATAAGGCTTCGCCCATTCCACAGGGAGGAAGAACTGGAGTTAACACCAGATCCCCATCATGTATGAGATAGATTTTTGTAGTTGAGCAATGTTTTCAAAAATATTTAACTGTTAGTAAACTGTAGATAGTTAAATCCATACAGTGAGCTCATTTCTTCTCATCATTCTTTATAGTTGTCATTTAAAAGCCTGTAACAAAAGGACATCCTCCAATAAGGTTAGACAAAAATTCCCCATGCCAGAGGAACTCCAATGACCTATAGTAACCTGGTCTCTGAACGGGGCAGAAGGGAAGTAACCCTCACATTAAATTGGGCCCCATGAGCTGTGTGTTACATGGACTCAGGCTGTTTACTCTTTTCACCACAGCAGTGGATTCCATTGATTGCTACCTCTGTCCTGAAATATTTCCTCCACTTGGCTTCCAGAGAACACGCTTTCCTATTTCTCTCTGACCTGGCTTGTTGCTCTTACTCACTCCCCTTTGCAAGATCTTCCTTCTCTTCCCTAACTCTAGCTGACCTAAGGATTGGAAGTTCTACCCTTTTATTTTATTTCATTCACATGATCCCATTTAATATCAGTGTTCTCACTACATCTGCATACTGTTGACTCCTCATTTTATATCTTCAGCTTCATGGACTTAAGACTGTGTAGACAACTTCATCTCAATATGCCCACGTGGATGTCTAATAGGCATCACATACATAGCATGCTCCAGACAGTCTCCCCTAGTAGATGGTTGGTTCTACCATCAAGTATGATGGTAGAACAAATATGAGCACTGCTCAGTCCATCCTTGCTCCCATCCAGCAATGTCATCTCTTGCCTGGATTGTGTCACTGGCCCCCTGAATTCTCTGCTTTCCCCTTGCTTGTCCTATAGTCTATTCTCCACATGGCAACCAGAATCTTTTAAAAACACAAACCAGCTCCTATTACTACCTTGTTCAAAACCCTCTAATGTCTTGCAGTCACACAAAGAATAAAACCCGGAGTTCTTGTCACGCCCTTTGGGCTCCCTGTGATCAGGGGCCCCCACCTCTCCAACCTGCTCTCCACACACTCTTCCCTTTGCCGACTCTGCTTCTGACACACTGGTCTTCTTTGCCATTTCAAACATAACCCCAGGGCCTCACACTTACTGTCACCTCTGCCTGGAACATCTAGAATGGCTCATTCTCTCCTGTTTCTGCTCTTTCCTTAGGGCCCCTCCCTGCCTATTTTACTTAATCCCACCCCCACATTCCACTCTATTCCTTTATCTTGATGATTATTATTTATTATTGTTGTGGCTGTTGTTATCATTGTTACACTAATCACCACCTATATTATCGTAGGCATTTGTCTCCCTCAGTAGAACGTGAGCTTCTTAAAAGCAGGGACGGGACTTTTTCTCATAGTTCATTACTTTCTCCCAGGACTTAGTGTGTGGCACATGGTGGGTGATCAACAAACATTTGTAAAGGAATGAATGAACACATGAATAAAGAAAACAACTGCACATTTGTGTAATACATTGGCTGTGACATGTAATGATTTAATGGTTTTCAAACTACTTTTGATTTCATGGCTAAATGATTTGGCTCCTTTCACAAAGCAGGTGGTAAAATAAGTTATTCTGCTGCAAAACTAAAACATCTGGGGTCAAAACATGGCACTGATAATAGACTTTCCCCATGTCTCTGATTTAAAGAGCTTTCAGAAATTTAGCTAACAGAGGAGTGTGAAGAGAATTAGAACAATGAGATTTTGGAGCTAGAAAAGACTGCCCCCAAGGGAGATAAATACACGTCTTCTCCAAGAGCAAGCACAAGCTGTTCCTCCTATCTGGTGCCCTGTGCGCTTGCCTACCCCAAGATCTCTCACCAAGGCATCCTCCCAATTCAGGTGCCTCTCCCAGAGAAATTCTTTGTCTAGTTGTTAAAAATAATTTTTTTAATAAAAAAAAATTCCCCATGGACATGGACAATGGACTAGTGGTTACCAGAAGGGAGGGGGAACAAAATAAAAAAAAAAATGTTAAAAAAAATTTCCTCCTTATTATTACAGAATTACAGAATGTTTAATACCATGTACTGAACATTAATTATTTACTGCTCAGTTGACATTCACTTGTCTAATCCTTGAAGCAACCCTATGAGGTAGTATCGTTGGTAGTCTCATTTCCCATATGAGAAAACTGAAGCACAGAGAGGCTACATGACCTGTCCAAGATTACAAAGCTAGTACAATGTGGAGCCAGGAGTCAAGCCCAGGTTTGACTTCAGCATCCATGCTCTTAATCAAATGCATGGTCTCTGTGTTCTTAGCTGCAAGAGGCTTTATAGACCCACTGATTGAAGTTCCTCATTTTAATGGTTAAAAAGCTAACGCAATGAGCAGCTAGATGACGTAGCTACGGTCACACAGCAGGCAATGGATGAGTGGGGGTCATGGGTCCAGAACTATGTTCTCTTCAGTTGGCTTGAAAGGCCTCAGTGAGATATTTCTGCCCCTGGTGAGTGAGCAGCAAGGAAGTTTTATGGTGGAACCAGTCCCAACTACTAACTGCTGAACATAAGACCAAAGGGGGAAATTGCCTCAAGCATCCTTAAAAACAAGGTGGGATTAAAACAAATATCTGTAATCTCAGTTTAAGTGGCAAAATATGCCTTTTGTATTTGGAATTTTTTCCTTTTTACTTCTTTCACTACAAAATATTATGTGGTGCCTACTAAAAAACACCTATAACCAAGTTTTTCTCTATTGTTCTCAATGAGTAATTATACTTATTTTAAAACTGGTATGAACTATACTTTCTATGTCCCTTAATTTTACCACATGCAAAGATTAACTACTATGTGCTGTCCTTATGGGGTTTCGGTGGCCAAACAGCATTGCCAGGACTCTCTCTAATGTCCCAGTTCCCAAAGCACACAAGGTAAAATATGAGTCAACCCCTCTGGGCCAGTTTCCCCATCTCTAACAAGAGAGGATGGGCCTAGATGGTCTCTGCCTTGCTCTGTGGTGCCTTCCGATTCTATACATAGGGTAACGACAGTAGTCATTTATTTATTACCAGGCACTGTGCTAGATGATTTATTTCTCATTAAATCCTCCCAGCATCAGTATGAAATAGCTACTATTATTATCCAAGTTTTGTAGGTGAGGAAACTAAAGTTTAGAGAGGGTTAAGAAACTTTCCCTAGGTCACACACACAGCAAGTGAGTAGCAAAGCTGGGATGCAAAGCCTGCCGTCCCACCGGATCCTATTCTTCTACCACTGAAAGGTGGGAGAAAGCTCCCTTGCAGAATCATGGAGAGCAAGGGCACCCACACACCACCTTCCCTCACAGTACAGATGGAGGACTACGGCCAAGAGAATTTGAGTGACTTGTCCAAAGTCACCTTAGGGCTAACATCAGTTCTCTTCTTGGCTATTTATGGGGGCTGTTTCATCAGGTGGATTCTGGAGAATGGTCATCCTCCCATCAACAAACTGTTGATTAGACTCTGGGCCTGTTTTACTCACCTTTTATCCAGGAACATATTAAAAACAGCTTGGGGCAGTTATATGCATTTCATATGCATTGTAGTTATACATTTTCATGCTAGACTTCAGCCTGAAACTTTTTTGTCCATTTTTTTAACTAAAATTTTATTTGGCATTTGCATTCAGAATTCAATCTGGGTTTCACAAGGATGCTATTGGTTGCCAGTGACATTCTAGTCCTTCTCCACAGGAACTTCCCCCATAAATCAGAAGGCTGTGGCTAAACAGAAGTGCCTGCCTCTTCTCCCACATGCTAAGACCTAAATGTCTTCTCCTTCACACCATCTACACTTTTGAATTTAAGTTTGCTTTTAGATTAGGGCAATGATTCTCAACTTTGTCTGTACATTAGAATCATCTGAGGAACTTAAAAAAAATCTTGTAATTTACAACCTGTCACCACTGAAACCACTGGAAGCTCAAAAACCGTTTGAGTAGAAACAATGACACGGGGAATGGTATGTTTTAGGAAAGTTGGTCAGTTTGCCGTATCCAGAATTAGTTGGGGAGAGATTTTTACAGTACTTTTGGACAGACCCAGGTCTTCTGCTGCTTAAACTCCCAGTTTTGAAATAACACCAAGTCATGGGTTCCCCATGCACCCCATTCTTCTCATAGTTCTCCAAGGAGTTTGCCTGACTTTCCGTTTTTTCTTTAATTTGATTTTTTTATTAGCTTCAAGTATACAAGAATACATTAGGCATTTATGTAGTTTATAAAATGATCCCCCTAATTGCTCCTTTCTGTTTTGAGGTTCTCACTCCACATAGAAGTTTATGGAGGAGCATGTCTCTATACTGTTATCTGCTTACTTTATTATTAATTTTCAAAAGATAACTTATTCACATATTACAACATTCAGAAGGTATACACAATACATGATAAAAAAAATTAGTCTCTCTACTTCCTTGCCTTTTGGCCTCTCAATTTTCCTGATGAGGAACACTGAGTTCTTGGGATATCTTTGCAGAGATGGTTTATGAATACACAAGCCAATACTATGTATATGGATTTTAACTGCTTGTTTATCCCTTCCCTTTCATCTCCAAAATTAAGTATGCAGGTTCTCCTTTTAGGTATTTTTAAGGGGAATGAAAAGGGCTCGTACAGAGTACCTAGAACTTTAAATAAAAGTTGTCATAATCTTATTTCTGAGTTCCTTGCTCAGGAGTACCTGGCATGTCCCACTCTCTTCCTCTTTTCTGTACGTGTGGGTAGAGCTCTTCAAACCTTAGTGTCCTTGACCTCCTGGTACCTGACCCCCATTCAACCTCTTTTGAGTTCTCGACCCCCTTCAGAATTTTTTTGTCCTTTCTTTGTGAAAGTGCCTCTTGCTGGGAAGGGGTCCTGAACTTATAGTTAGGTGCAACCATGCTTATGATAGCAGACCGTTCAGAGATTCCTAACCTCATTTGGGAATTATACATCTCAGAGGAATTTATGACCCATGGTCACCCTGAGCAACCTTTTACTTAGTAGTTTAGGCAAATGACAGGGGCCTGAGCTATGATGTTAAAAGCTGGGAATCAAAGGAAGGGGTAATAGAAGAAACAATGCAGATAAATGTGATGTGACTTGATAGCTGACTAGGTTCACGGAATCTGGAGAGAAAGGAGTGAACAACTCTCTACTCCTTAGCATCGAAGATTTTAAATTCGAGCAATAAAAAGAATGGCGGGATCACTGTTAAAGAAGACATTCTTTGTAAAGGGCTTTCAAAAGCCTTATTTTTTCTAGGTTGAATACTGTATCATCAAATTTCGGAGGCAAACCCGGCATGGGAAAATCTGTGAGGTAATGGACTTTGTCTCTGACCCTTCCCTGCTTCACTCTTCTGCCTGATTCCATGGGCTATTCTTCCACTTGCTGCCTGTCATCTAACCCCTGCTAAAGTGATGAACAGTATCAGGTGTGGGCTGATAAAGGCAAAACCTGTGCCCGCTCCCAGGGGTGCTACATTTTAAAAGGAGACTCATGAAGAAATAAAGCCTTAAGACAAAAAAGTGTGCCCCTACAAGAGTGGAATTCATAGGTCCTAGGGTTAAATTTTTAGATGAGCTGGTAGTCCTCAATTCACACTGTTGGTTAATCACAAGGTTAATTCTGTTCTACTGGGAACACTTCCAAGTTCGTGTATGAACAGGATATTGCCTACTGATAGAGTTTAAGCCTATTGTGTGAGGTACAAAATTACTTTCTAGACATCCATTTCTTATAAAAGATAACAACAGAGGTTGGAAATTTTCTTCCACATTTCCTAATAAAGTTTTGGTGGGATTTCCAGTGGTCCGTAATAGGTCTTCCCTTACTGGGATTATGTAGTTTAGAGAAGAACGAAAACTCCATCACCACATCCAAAGTTTTAATGGAAACACATGGCTCTTGTAAAGAGACCATTCCTCACATCCCCAGTTAAGCTGAATGCAACTGAAATAGCTGATCTGTTATCATGAGCAAGCACACTCAAACCAGAGCCAGGAACTCAATAATGCATGCATACAATAGTCACCAATTCCAATCGAGCTAAAGCAGACACTTAGCTGCATCATCTGCTCCAGGCCTCTGACGCTGAAATGTTCCCACTTTATAAGTAAAACAGTCTAGTGGGCTCTGGAGCCAGGCTATTTGGGTTCAATACTAGCTCTGCATCATTACTCAGGTGACCTCAAGACATGTTTTTAACTTGCTGTGCCTTGAATTCTGTACAATAAGGACCATACCAATACCCTGCAGGGTGGTTGCAAAGATGAAATGACATACTACATGTAAAACACTTAGAACAGTGTGTGGCCTATAATTAATGCCACCTGAGTATTCGCTGTTAGTGTTTTTACTTACTAATTGAAACATTTCCTATTATTTTGGATTTTGCAGGCATTCAATTTTGCAGTTAATTTTAGTTTGTAAAAATGTGACCAAAGGAAAAAAAAATAGTATCTAGCTTCTTTTGTTAACTATTTTGAATTTCCATCTGGTGTCCCAAAGTCTAGTAATGACACCCACATATGGTGATAGACTACAGCAGTTAGGCCACATATTAAGTGGTAGAAATGTCAGGGGACCTTTCTGAGTTGTCTAAATTCTCATTGTCCATCAGGGCAAACATAAAAATCCTTTTTGTAGCCCTTCATTGTCACATTGTCCACTAGCATGAGATCCAATTTCAACTGTTCTCAGCTAAAGACTTCTTAGCAAGCACCACTGTCAATGGAGACAGGCAGTTAAAAGATACCACATAGAAATATATTTCACATTCACATCTTTTTTCTAATGTAGATGCCAAAGTAATATTTTAAAGAGGTGACATGCTAATATTAGTTTCTTCAGCTAAAGGAAATACGAAGTTCATCTGAATATATCATCTCAAGGAAAGGCAGATCCAGGATACCTCAGGATTTGGAGAAACTGAAAACCATTGAAGACTTAGGAACATTGGAGAGATACTAAATAAATGGGTCTTTTTCAGAATGTTTTATTATTATTGTGCTGTGGAGCTTTACAAATATTTGCTGACTACTTATGATGGGTGTTTTCTCCTCTATGTAAAATGCTTGTCACATAAATGTTAATTAATGTTTGTTGACACGTTGAAAAGTAACAGTAACACTAAGCATTTAAAATGGGTGGTTTGAAAATATTTTGTAAGAAGTATTATCATTTAGATACTACATTCTCTTTGTTTTGGCATTTAACTAAGGTAGCTTTTTCAAAAATACCACAGGATGAAAAATTTCTATTCCATATTGTTTTAAATAATTTCTATCTTTGTGGAGTTCAGCAGGATCCCAGTAAAGAAACACAGTGAGTTTAGTACTTTTACCTTTCAGCTTAGCTAACGAACATCAAATTAAGAACACACGTAACCTCAAAACAGCTTGCAACACTACTGATAAAAAATTTCACTTTGCTAGCATTATTTTTAGGTATGGAAATAGAGCATATTTGAAAGGATTCCAGAGATTGCATATTTTTTTGTGAAGACAAATCATTTCCTGCTGAAAATATAAGGCTGAATCAAATACCAATGTTAGAGACCTAATAAATCTTATTGATGAATTACAGAAGCACATAAATGGTAGCTCATGCTAGAATATATTAAATAAATTTACATGCATAATACATGTCTTCCTTCAATCGACTTTCCAAGAAACTGAATGATTTTACCTTTAAACCAGCCCAGAGGTGGCTCTGTATTATATACTATTATGTTACCTAATTTTTAATTCTTTTATCCTATTTCTAGAAAGACTAGATCTCATGCTAGACAGTGGAATACCTGGCACAATTTAATTTATCCAAAGGTCTCAAAAGGCCACATTTAGAATAATGTGAGTTTTGCCAAAGAGAAACAGGGTTCTTCAGGGTCCTTTATCATCAAGAGTAGAGCTAGAAGAGCTCAGTTGGCCACGGCATGATTAAGCACGATGTTCCTTCCTCTAAAGCTGTGTTTCTTGAGATATCACTAACAGGCTCTACGGTATTAAAGTCACAAAATAACCAACACATATAAAGCCATAAAGTCCACGGTCTCAGCTCTTGAGTGTAACTTACGAGGCATTCAGAAAACGTTGGCCCGAAACTTTCTCGAAATGCAAAAAATCACCTTATGTTATTATGCTTTTGGTTTAAGCCTTTCCAGTCTTTGATAAATCCTTTTGATGATTAGTTTGTTAGCTTACCAGTTCACCTTGTGAATCCCATTCCTAGTTTTCAGCCCTTGGAGGTAGAAGGGGACAAGGAAGGGGTCTGTCTGCTCCGAGGGCTTTTAACATCATGATAGGTTAAATTCTTTCAGACAAGTTGCCTTTGGTTCTGTAGAAGCAGGGTATTTCCCTGTCTGAGTCTGCTTTCCTAGCTCTCTAGACCAGCAGTCCCCAACCTTTTTGGCACCAAGGACAACTGCACCTATGAGAATTTAATGCCTGAGGATCTTAGGTGGAGATGAGGTGGTGATGCTAGTGCTGGGGAGTGCCTGCAAATACAGGTGAGGCTTTGCAATCTGGCTCACCGCTCACCTCCTGCTGTACAACCTGGTTCCTAACAACCATAGACAGGTACCTGGGTCCTCGGCCTGGGGGTTAGGGACCTCTGCTCTAAACCAACCTGACTACTGCCTTCTGGATTCTGCTAGAAAATAACCCACACGCCTTTTTCTCCTGGCCCTGGGTCCCCAGCCTCTTACCTAATGTACTATTACAACCAACCATCTCCCTTCGCAGATACCAGCCTTCACATTTACTCTTCTCTGTCCTTGATGTCAGAGTTCTTACAGCAGAGAGCTGTGTGCCCTTAGCCTCTCCCTTTATTCAGAATTACCTCATTCTGGTTCTACACCCGCATCTTCTCTTACAAGCCTCCTTGTCACTGCATACCTTGCCTTTGTCTTTGGAATATCTAAGTCATATTATGTACACGTCATTCACGTACACATTAGCAAGTTAGAAAGTTAATCGCCTTTTTCTGGGAAAAAAGAAATTTCATGTGGTTCAATCTAATAAATGTCATCAACCAGAAAAAAAATCGGTTATAATCTATTCCCATCTTGGAATACTCTGATGGTGAGAGTAAATGAGCTAGAGCCACATGTATCATCATAGATGAAACTCACAAACATATTGTTAAAGAAAAAATAAAGCTGAAGAAGAATATATATAGTATACCATGAATACAGAGCTTGAAAACTATGTTCAACAATGCTATATATTTTTTAGGGTTTTACACACACACACACACACACACACACACACACACACGTGCTCGTACATATGTGTGTGTGTGTATATTAAGTATAAATACATGTGCATATCTATTCATATTTATACATATATAATAAAAATGTAAAAAATGCATGAAAATAATATTAAGTATACTAAATTCATGTTAGTAGTTAGAACTGGCTGGGAGAACACAAGTTGCTTCAACTGTATTGGTTAGTGTATATTTCTTAAGATGTGTAAGACATATGGGTGTTTATTGTAGATTTTAAAATTTTTATGTATTAGATAACAAAGAAAATGTCTTCCAGCTTTTGCTATAACAAGGTAGTTCATATATTTTATTAAAGTTAGCTGAATTTTGAAAGAATTATTATTTGCCTTCCCACAATGTAAAATAGTAAGAAGTTGCTGACTCTATTTTCTTAGGGAGATAGCCTCTGTCATTTTAAGTTAATATGACACTTAACTTAATATGACACTCTCTCTTGTTCCAGGCACAAGTCACAGTAGGAGACTTCAATCCTAATTAAAAGCAGCTCTTCTCTTTCCTAAAACTAACTGTGGAATTAATGTGGATCTGGAACCAAGTTTCTAAATTTGTATAAGCCAACTGGTTATGATCTCTGCTTATATCTATTCAGGTTTCAGTGTTACAAATCACCACTGGCCAATAATAAACTCATATTTTAATAAAGTATAACTGCTATTAATATTATTCCTGAATTTTTAAATTTTTCATTAAAATATTCAGAGAATATCTTCAACCTCATTTACCTGGAATGAGAATATTGCCAAGACCATGCCCACAGAATCCCAGATCATTAAAAATTAATATATTATCAAAACTGGTTCATTTCTACCTTTTCTTTAAGCTACTTTTCCTTTTTCTACACGTAAGACTAGTATCATGTGTAGTTACTACAAGCCATAATTAATAATATTTGTGTAGTATTAGCATTTGCAAACTGTTTTCCATCCAAAATAGTCAGAATTCCTTAGTTGTAGTTTTCTAAAACAAACCATATGTCACCAACATATAAAACCCTTGAGAAAATTCTTAATATTTTAAAACCATGCATTCCAAATAATAGTAGAAACCAAGAAACTTTAAATTATATCCTATCCTAAAGAGGGGATGAAATTTAAAAAAATTTAATGGTACCTCTAGAAATCATGCTTTGAAGACAACATGTTATTACATATAAATGTGAAACTATAATATAAAGTATCATAATATTCCTGTGAGGTGAAAATAGTCATTTTATGAAAGAAATACTAGGCACACAAACTCAATCACCAAGTTCCTTATGAAGTTCTCAAGATAATAAAAGTGTTCCTGGGACCTAGCAACTTCAGGCCAACATTATTCACGATGGAATGAAATTTGGGAAAAAGCAGATCAGCAGTGTTAAGCATATACACAAACATTACGTCTGAATGTATGTAACTTTCATATGGTTCCTTAAAAAGCACACATACACACACAATAATAAAGGAAATTAGGTAAAATGTTAATAATAAGCAACTCTGGGTAATGGTATCTGGGCTGGGTGTTCTTTGTATTATTCTTATTCTTGCAAGTTTTCTGTAAATTTGAAATTATTTCCAAATAAAATATTTTTTAAAACCCTTAATTTGGCATTTAGGAAAGAGAGGGGGCAGGAGGAGAGAAGAAAAGGCAGATGTTAAGTTTCCAGCCAAGCATATAGAGGCCCCTGAGGCCTAGACCCTATAATAAGTTCCAGTTCTGATACTGGCTGTCATCTTCCATTAAGAACAGGTAAGAAAGTGTTCCTTTCTGGTCTTAGTTCAGAGTTCATACTTTGATTCTGAGAATAAGATCCTCCTTTAAGATATGCCCTTTTTTTTTTTTTTAATATTCCTGTATGATGCAGAAAAGCTGATAGCAAAGAGGAAATAATCAATCATTTCTGATGGTTCCAGTTGCAGGCAAGTCCCAAACAACCTGATTAACTGTATGGTTAGAGTTTAGTCTGTCAAGAACTGCCAAGGGTCTGAGATTTCATCCTACTTGCAAGCTACTTTCCTAGATGCTAACAGAAGACATGTAACACCTGGGTAAGAAATGAAAGACTTTATTACTCATAGCAAAAGCAGTAGCCAAAGTATCAGATGTTCTCAATGGTTATCCGAGCCCCAGTTCCCACAGGAGTAATGTGAATGAGTCTAAGTGTAGATGGACCTAGAGTGCTGTGAGTTGCCCTTCAGGGGAGCAACACTGAGCTTGGGCTGCCTTTTGTTTTAAAGCAAGAAGCAAGCAAGTTTGACCTTGATTGGGAAGGAGACTTTACCTCTTCCCTCAAGGTTGCTCACTGAAGAAACCACCCTGAGAAATGGCCTAGACAGGCAGTGGTCAGGGACTTTTTGGAGTACAAGAGTCAAGCAGGACTCTCAGCAGAGTCCTTTCTCAGTAATAATTAGATAGTGAGTAGCACAGTGCAAGTTATCAGTCAGTCATAACCAAAATATTTTCAGGATGCAGCTAACGGTGAATGAATTGTGTAGGAAAACAGTAGATAGGAATGGATGGGTGGGAAGGGAAATACAGCTCGACAAACCTCTTCTCTTTGATTAAGCAGTAGAAGGGGTAGAGAAAGAGAGCAGTTTCCTATCAAACAAGGAGGCAGGAACCTCCCAAGGAGGACAGGAAAGGTCTCTCTTACTTGTATTGTCTGTTTCTTTCCCTCAGCAGCTGCTTCCACCTCCCTGAGCCTTTCCTTCCGCCCTCTAGGGGATGGCACCTTGGTGGCTGGCCCTGCTTTGGACTGCTTTCCTCCGACAAGTTTTCTTGTCCCAGATATTAGCCACAGCCATTTGCATCTTGTTCCTCTTTTGCATCTTAGACCCCACTGAAGATCCCAGTTTCACAATGAAACTAATAGAATTTAATTTCTCAAATATCCAGAAACCTCTCTCTTAGTCCCAAGATCTCAAAGGTACGGAGACACTATAACTCAATGTTTTTATTTTTTTTCAAGTCAAGACTATTTTACATTTTAATCACATGGCTTCCATCCATTCCACAAAACATATTGCCTACTTTCTTTGTCCTGGTCCTGTGTTCATGCTAGGGATACCAGGTTTAACAAGACAGTGTGCCTTTCCAAAAGACTTAACAATCTCTGTCTAGGAAATTCCAAGAGAATTCACAAATTATTAGAATTATTAAACAAGATTAACAAGGTTGCCAAAATTGTACCACTATTTTGAAAATATATATATATATATATATATATATATATATATATACCAGCATTAGAAAATATAATAAAAAGATCCCTTTAACTAAAACTAAAAAGATTATAAGGTATCTAGTAAAAATCTTTAAATAGGATTTTGAATTGGATTTTTCTGTTCTGTTATCCCAAAACAATTATGACAAAATGAGAAGACAAGAGGCATCAAGTACACCACCTGCAGTACCTATTCTTATGAGAATATTAGGCAGGGAATTTTAAAACAATAATTACTATGTTAAAGGTTGTAATGGAAAAAGTAGATAATATGCATGAGTAGAAGGGGAATTTCAGCAAGGAGATAGAAATGATAAGTCTGAAATGAAAATGCTAGAAATAAAAAAACCCAGTAATAAGAGTAGTAGAAAGCTTTGATATTAGTGAACTAAACAAAACCAATAAAAACAAAAAACAAACAAACAAAAAAACAATGAACTTCAAAGGTAAGAAAGTAGAAATTACCCAAACTAAAATATAATGAAAAAAAGTATGTGCTAGTAATAGAACAGAGAATCCAGGAGCTGTGAGACAGTATCAAATTATCAATCATATACATAATTGGAATCCAAGAAGAAAATGAGAGAACAAGGCAGAAGAAATATTTGATAATGACTGAGAAGTTTCTAAAAGTTCCACAGATGAACTTGATGATCAGCCAAGTTTAACAACCACTGGGTAAACTGAAGGCAATTCCTCCTCACTCCATAAACTAATAATTCAAGTGAAATGAAGAGTGAATAAAAGCTTTTAAGAGGTATCTGCTTATTCACTGTGGTAATGAGACATCAATCATGCTGACAGGTAAACACAATAAAACAGGAAAGAAGATGTTATTTAGAGCCAGAAAACTCTATTCTCTAATTCGGTCTCTGATTTCCAATAAGTTTTTCTGGAAAAAAAACCATACCCTCTTATCCTTCTTTATAAAAGAAGTACAGCTGTACTAGCTTCACTCTTTTATGAGAAAGTGACTGCAAGCTAGGTGTTCCTTTTCCTTACAAGCACATAATAGTTCCTTTTCCTTACAAGCACATAATGTGCCTGGCACATAATAACTATTAGTAAATATCTGTGCAATAAATAAATGAGCAAAAACGAAAAATGACTGGAACTTTCTTCAGAGGAAGCAAGGTTCAAGGATGGAAACCCTATTCTTTTAGCTTTATGCACCACAATCTACATCTATATCTGCTTCTATATTTGCTTTTGAGCACTTCACAGTAACCAATACTGATAATGACATTATTCACTCATTCTTTCATTACTTTGATAAACATTTACTGAGGGCCTCCTATGAGGCTAGGGCCTATACTAGGGGCTGGGGACACAAAAATCAACAAGATATAGTTCTCAAGTTGCTCACAGTCTAATATAAGGGGATAATAATATAAAAATAATTATGATACATTCTAATAAGTGCTATGTATCATTTTTTAAATAGAAATGATGTCCAGAATATTTTTTAAAAGATAGAAAAAATCATGGTAGCTTTAACTAATAATGGCGGTTAAAGACATGGGCTTTGGAGTCAGACAGATTGGATTCAAATCCAGGCTTTACTCCTGATAAGCTGTGAGACGTGCGCCAAATCACAACTTCTCTGAACCTCAGCTCCTTCTTCTGCAAAATGGATATATAGCTTTATATCTTATCCAGTTGTTAAGAGGATTAAATGAGGTTAAAAAAAAAGTAGACTACTTAGGACAGTGTCTGGCACTAAAGTAACAGATGGTTGGTGAGTGGTGCTGGTGGTGGTGCTGGTGGTAACACTTCCTTTATGTTTATAAAATTTATGTATGATTTTAGCTCTTGATTATCTGCAAAAGAGATTTATTCAGAATGATTTATTTCTCAAAGATTCTAGGTAGGTAGTATTTTAACAAACATGTATTATACCAAAAGAACTAGGAGTGGAAGGATAAGTAAGACAGTCTCTGTCCTCTGACAGAGGTATGATCAGCGATACCTGTTAGGGCACCATTTGTGATCAGCAGATTCTATAATCGTCAAAAAGTTAAAATAGAATCAGAAGTATAAATAAGTGCTTCAAGCGCACACACATTCTTCCCTGAAGCAGGAATGCTTCAAAGTAAGGTACCACTGGGGGATTCTGATTTATGATGAAGTTTTTACAAGTTGTATAGCTTCAAATAGTATCTTGTAAGTCCCCAAGCAGTAAATTGGGAGCCATTGGACAGGTCTGTCACTTGCTTTTTCTCATTCTTCAGAAAACTCCAGGGATGCACTGCCCTCCACTTATGTAAGCCTCTGTATCTATGCTTTTGAACACTTCCCTTTGTTAGTTAAAAATAACCTGGATTATTCACAGTACTCTTTTCTTGTTCTGATATGTCTTTAAGTGCAGCTGCATGAAGTTTCACAGCAAACAGTTTAATTGTGAGCTTATAGAACTCAGCTGAAATTTGGAAACTGTGCACTTTATGTAATTTATGCTCAAGACAGAAAAATGTTTGGTTATTAATTTTTACTTTTCCTAAGTACCAAAAATGGCCTTCACATTAATTCCTCTCTTTTAGATAAAGGAATAAAAAAAGAGATTGGGCTGGCTAATGTCTTCTGGCAATGGAGTACTAGGTAATTTGGATCTACCTTCTTGCCAAAGACAATTAGAAAGCTGGACAAAACAGTAAATATATGCTTGAAATCAGCTTAGAGATAACGAGATAGTAAAGAATTGCCAGGCCAAGATCTGGGGTAATGTGATGGCCCAGTTACTTCCTCTTGGATGTGTTTAATGATGCCTAAAGGGTCTACTGAGGAAATAAGCAGAACTTCTGACACACTCCAGGTGCTAGAATAGGAACTGGAATCTGGGGCTGTCAATAGGAGAAAAACAGGTGAACCTCCTCAGTTGAGGCTGGGACCCTAAAGGTCTGCACCCTAGAAGTAAGTTTGAATCTGAAGACAGGCTCTGCAAGGGCTGCAATTCAACTCTGAAATATCTCCATTCCTAAAATCTGAGTCAAGAAATCCTATATTGATTGCTGGGCCAAGAAGTATCAAAAGTAAATCCTCTCTGGGAGGAGAAAGCACTAATAACTAGCTTCATAAGGAGACAACACAAAGAAAACAAACAGAAATAATAGACATTAGAAATAGAGGACATTTGATTTATCCAGATTTATTCTAGGTACTGGAATTATCAGACACAGACTGCAAAATAATTACCCTTACTATTTTCAAGGAGACAAAATTTAAAATTCTGACAGGGTACTGGAAATGTATAAAATTTGGAAATTCTAAAAATGATAATACATAACAGAAATTAGCGACTAATTTGATTGGTATAACAAATTAGACACAGATTATGTGATTTACAAAAGAGGTTGGGAGAAATAGCCGAATTAAGACAGATGAAGAATTAAAAATAGAGAAGACTGAAAGAGAGGAGGAAGTGAGAACAGCTAACATTTAGGTAGTTGGAGTTCCAAGATAAAAATAAAGAATATAAGCCAAAACAACTTTTTTAAAAAAATCATGACCGAGAATGTTCCAAAACTGATGACATATAACAAACCACAGATTTGAGAAACCCTTTGGATTCCAAAAAGAATAAAAAGAAACCACTGATTTTAAGGAGAGTAAAAAGATAGTTAAGACATATTAAAAACAACTTTATGCAAATAAATTCAATAATTTAGATAAACACAACTGAAAATTTGAATAATCCCAATATCTATTAAAGAAGTTAAATCTCTTATAATAAATTACTACACAAAGAAAACTCTAAGCCTAAATGGTTTCACTGGTGAATTTTATCAAACACCTAAAAAAGAAATACCAATCTTACACAAACTCTTTCAGAAAATAGAGAAAAAATTTTATAAGGCTAGCATAACTCTTGTATGAAAATCTGACACAGACATTCCAAAAAAACCCCAAAAACTATTAACCCTCCTGAACAGTGATACAAAAATCTCTAATAAAACATTAGCAAAGCTAACAATATATTAAAAGGATCATGATCAAGCAAAGATTTTTTTCTAGCAAGACTGATTTAGTGTTTGAAATCAATGTATTCCATTAAATTAATAGGAGAAAAATCTATTTTCATCAGTTCAACAAATACAGAAATAGCATCTGACAAAAGGCATCTACAAACACTCTGCAGCTAATATCAAACTTAATGGTAACATCATACTTAATAAATGTTTTTCCACTAAATTGGGATCAAAGCAAGGATATCTGCTCTTACCACTCCTATTTAACATTGCACTGAATTCCTGGTCAGGTAACAAAACAAGAAAAATCAATAAAAGGCATGCAGATAAAAAAGAAGTACATTGTTTCTGGTCATAGATGATATGACTGTTCACATAAAAAGTCTATGGAGTCTACAAAATGACTATTAGAACTAATAAATGAGTTTTACCAAGTTTGAGGGACACGAAGTCAATTCACAAAAATTTACCTCTGTATACTAACAGCAGACAACTAGGAGGTGAAAAAAGTTAAATATTGTCTAAAACAAAATACTCTAAAAATAACTTTAAGAGAAAAGATGAAAAACCTCTACACTTAAAACTAAAAATGCTGCTGAGAATTTACTCATTGATGGGAAGACTCAATATTGATAAGTTGTCAATTCTCTTCCAAACTGAGCTATAGATTCAATGCAATTCTAGTCATAATTCCCAGGAAAAAAAATTGTGCAAATTGACAAGCTTATTCTAAAATTTGCATGGAAATATAAAGGACCTAGAATATCTTAAGCAATCTTGAAAAAGAACAAATTAGAGAGTTTATTGTACCTGACTTTAAGACTTATAAAGGTACCACTAATCAAAACTGTGGGTACTGGCAGAGGACAAATAAACCAGCAGAATAGAAAGCCTAAAAATAGACCTATACTCATACATTCATTCGATTTTGATGAAGGCACCAAAGCAATCTATGTTGGCTATAAAAATGCACCATTCAAATTTCCTGCTGGGGAAAGCACAGTTGACTGAGGCCTCAGCTGTTGCCCTTCTGGATCTACTATTATGTTCACGCCAAGGCCAGCTTACCTTATGCTGCTCCTAGACAATGATTAAGTACAGCAGTGTTCGTGATACTGGCCCATTCCTCTAACAGGCAACTTTGGCATGAGGGCCTAGCCAAATATTTCTTAGAATAACACTGCAGTCTATGACACTTTAAAACCAATATGCCTTCTTCCCTCCTCATCTTTCACCATCTGAAGTTCTCCACATGCCTTTTCTGGCCGCACTCCCTTTTTTCATTCTTGTACATTTAATCTTGTCTTGGCATATACATCTCAGAAGGCCTAAACTAACATAGGTGTTGGCAGGGCCACGTGGTCTTAAAACACAAGTGGTAGGATGAAGTTTTGGACTGGCTTTTTCATTACCTGGTAAGCAGAGAGAAATATCACCAATTGGTATGTAGGGAATGAATAGACCCTAGTACAGGGTAGTGGCCAAAATGCTAGATTTCACCAATGCTGACCTGAAAAAGCATCCTAGAGAGGTGACTTGAATGTATAATGATTCAGGCATTTGAATGAAATAGGGAGAAAAATGCCTAAAAGGACAGGGGGCGTCGGCTAGTTATTGCCAAGTTACTATGCTTCTTTGCAGAGGTATAATGAGCACACGAGGGCTATCAACGAGCAGTTAAAATCTATGTGTGGGAGCTTACTTTAGTAGCTCACAAAAAAGGCCTTATTTCTGAATGTCAAATTATACATACAACTGAACAGCTAACTAAAGATCTGTTCTCTAAAGTCACAGACTTCTAGAGATATTTAAATGCTTATTTGATGGAGGTTTGCTATGCTAAAGACAGGAAAACTTACGTGAGGATACATGAACAGAGTGGCCACAGTGGCAGAAATGAAGACTATGTAATGGGCTCCTACTTACCAAGGCCAATCTAGCTACTGCTGCCTCAAAATGTCCAATCTATTAGCAGCCAAAATGACTCTAAAATTTACATAGAAAGATAAAGGGTCAAGAATAGTAAAGATAATCTTAAAATAAAATCAACAAGGTGGACAGCATTGCTTTCTTGGATATCAATTCTTTTTATAGGCTGTAATCATTGAAAAATGGTGACAGTGGTATAAAAATAGACCAAAGGAACAAAATAAAGCCTATAAATAGACTCGTGTATTTGTGTGTATCTGTATTGTCATCCTAATACAGTTATATCATATAATCATATACCAACATAAATACATATGTATATTTATTTTTTGTTTACGTATTTTTGAAAAAATTGGCCCTACAAAGCAGTGGGGAAAGAACAGTTTTCAATAAATGCTGCTAATTTCATTGGATATCTATATGAAAACAAAATGAAAGTTAACCCTAACCTCACATGGTACACAAAAATCAATTCTAGATAGATTACGAATCTAACTGTGAAAGGTAGAAAACAAAAGCCTCCAGAAGACAATATAGGAGAATCACTTAAAACCTTGGCAAAGAAAACTCTTTCTTAAATAGAGGACAAAAAGCATTAACCATAAAGAAGATTGATAAATGGACTATGTTAAAATTAGTAACTTATTTTCAAAGAGCACCATTAAAGTGAGAAGACAGGCTAGAGAGAGGAAGAAGATATGGCTAATAAGCACATGAAAAGATGCTCAACCTCATTAGTAATCAAGGAAAAGAAAACTTATGTGCCACAATTAGACACTGCCACAAACCCACCAGAATTAAACATAATAGTATCAGAGGCTGGCAAGGATGTGGAGCAACCAGAATTCTCAGACTGCAGGTGGGAGTATAAGTTGGTACAACTTTTTTGAAAACTGTTTTGCTTTATCTATTAAGGCTGAAGATATGCGTATCTTATGATTTAGCAATTCCACTTTTAGGTATATATTTAACAAGAATGCCAGAATGTGAATAAGAAACATTAAAAAACGTTTACTCCAGTATTATTTGCAAAAATGCCAAAGTAAAACGTCCATCAACAGTAGAATGAATAAGTTGTGGTGCATTATACCATGGACTACTACAAAGCAATGAAAATGATCAAAGCAGTTTACATACAGCAGCATGGTTGAATCTAAAGTTTTAAGAGAAGCCAGACACAAAAAAGTACACACTAAGAGATTCCATTTATATAAAATTTAAAATATAGGCAAATATTATATTCAGAAACACAAGTTTAGGTGATAAAAAGTCTACATGAAAGAAAGGACGTGATTACCATAGTTAGAACAGTGGTTACCCTTGGGGCTGGAGTTGAGAGAAGGAGTGATAATGAGGACGGGGCAGGAAAGAGGCTTTCTGAAGTGATGACACTATTCTGTTTCTTGGCTTGGATGGTAGTTACATCAGTATTCACACTGCAGTAGATTAATGAGCTGAAATTTTTAAGTACTTTTCTATATGCATGTTTTATAATAAAAAAGATTAAACGACCAAACAAAAGGAATGGGCTGATCTTTGATATCAAGATGAAAGGCTTATTACTTGGTTAGCAGGCCCTTCTCTTTGAGTTATTTTATCGATAATGTAAGCAGTTCACATTCATTTACCCAGATGCTTCTACTGAGACTCTATGCCAGACATTTCTGAGACAGTTGGCTAAAATTAAAGAAAGTTTATTGCCAAAGAGCTGTGGAAAATTAACCAATCCAAGAATCAAATCTAAAAATTTGGCCTTGTTTTAACATGCTCTAAAGAACAAAATTAACAGAATTAAGTATAGTATTTATTTTTTGAGCCGAGGGAAGTGTTTTCAAAAGAAAATGAATTCTCGCTGACAAAGTAAATGAGGCAGATGAGATAACTCAAACACAAAAGGACAGAAAAAAGTCAAATCCCAAAGAGCCTCCCTTTGCTACTTCTTTGTTTTGAATTACAAACCTTCATGGCAGAATTACCTTTGACAGACTACTCAGAAAAAGATTTCTAGAACTGAAAGATAACAGAATAAAGGGTAACTGAGCATGTTAAAATGGGAATAGGGCAGAAATTCTGCGCGTGTAACAGGATAAAATGGAGGAACTGCATAATAAACTATGGTAACAAGAAAATCAAGATGCTCTGGGCTTCGGGGAGGTGGTATATAAAGTCTTAAAAAAAAAGACATACAATGGAGACAGGAAAGCCTCTTCAATAAATGGTGGTGGGAAAATTGGGAAGCTACACGCAAAAGAATGAAATTAGACTGCTGTCACTATAGACTGAAATTAACTCAAAATGGATCAAACACCTAAATAGAAGATATGACACAATAAATTGCATAGAAGAAAACATAGGAACTAAACTCATAGATCTTGGTTTTAGACCTGATTTTATGAATTTGACCTTGAAGGCAAGGGAAGTAAAAGCAAAAATAAATGAATAGGACTATATCAAACTAAAAAGCTTCTGCACTGCAAAAGAAACCCTCAATAAAACAAAGAGGCAACCAATTGAATGGGAAAAGATATTTGCAAACAACACCTCCAATAAGGAGCTAATATCCAAAATATATAAAGAACTCACAACTCAACAACAACAAAACAATCCAATTAAAAAATGGGCAGAGGATTTGAACAGACACTGCTCTCAAGACATACGAATAGCCAACAGACATAGGAAAAGATGCTCAACTTCACTAGCTATTAGGAAAATGCAAGTCAAAACCATGATACTACCTCACATCTGAATAAGTAATAACAAATGGTGCAGAGGTTGTGGGGGAAAAGGAACCCTCATACACTGCTGGTGGGAATGTAAATTGGTACAGTCACTATGGACAACAGTATGGAAGTTTCTTTAAAAATTAAGAATAGAACTACCATATGACCCAGCAATCTCTCTTCTGGGTATCTATCCCCAAAATTTGAAAACATTTATTTGTAAAGATATATGCACTTTGATGTTCACTGCAGCATTATTTATGGTGGCCAAAATATGGAAAACCACCAGTGTCCTTTGATAGATGACTGGATAAACATAAAATGGAATATTACTCAGCTATAAGATAAAATACTGCTACTTGCAACAACATGGATGGACCTTGAGATTGCCATGCTAAGCAAAATAAGTCAGACACAAAAAGTTGACAACCATATGATTTCACTCATATGTGGGATATGAAACTGAAAGCAACCACCAAAAAAGAAAAAAACTTATATACACAGACAACAGTTTAGTGGTTACCAGAAGGAAAGGGAGAAAGGGGAGGCAAATAAGGGCAAAGGGGGTCAGATACATGGTGATGGAAGATTTGACTTTGGGTGGTGAACACACAATGCAATATACAGGTGATGTATTATTGAACTGTAAACTTGAAACTTATAAAATTTTATTAACCAATGTAACTCCAGTAAATTTAATTTAAAACGAAGAAGAAGAGTCATCTGCATGATCTGACAATCCAGGAGAGCCTGCTAGAGTGTGCTTAAAGAGGGAGGAGATCAAACTAGCATTATGGCAAATTAGATGAGAACAACTTCAACAAGAGTTTAATCATGGGATTAAGACACTAAGGAGAGCAGACAGTCTTCCCTAGAGATAGCCTTTCCATCCCACAATACGGTAAAAATCCAACTCTGGATTCATCCAACTCTCTCTTTGTGGCATTGTCTTCAGACTGCTACCAAAAAAAAAAAAAAAAAAAAAATCACACGTTGCAGAGTAGAGCCATTATAAAATTCATAGTCACCAATTTCACTATGAAAACAAACAGTCACAATGTTTTCAAGACTGACAATTTCTTGTTTCCCTGGAAAGCTCTCCCATTTTTCACAATGACTACTTCAAACCTTATATACTTTTCTTACTAATGTTGACACTCCTCCTGCTCCCCAGTCACCCTGAGTAGCATTGTCATCTACTTCAATGAGAAAATATATGCCATTAGAAAACTTTCTCAACTTTTTGGCACTGGACTTTCAAATCTAACTGTTTACACAGCAATCCTTTTCTCTTTCTTGAAGGTTTCCTTTCACTAAGATTAATCCCTCCCTCCAACCATGTCAGTGATCCTTTCCCTGTTTATGTCCCAAACTGTATCACTCATCCTCCAAAATCTGCTTCTCCTCTAATGGTTCTTTTATCAGCAAGCCAGAACTCTGTAAGTTTTCCTTGATCCCTTCCTCTCTAATTCCCAAGTCTAGTGTATTCCACACCTTAAAAGTCTCTTGAATCTATCTGATTATCTACCTCCTCTGTCACCATCATTCCTAATTATTATCCATTACCTACTAAAACAGCTTGACTGATCTCTTAACCTCCAAGTTTACTTCTAATTTGTTACCACTTTGTAGCTGCCAATTATCCTTCCAAAATGTTGTTCTGCTATGCTACTTCCTCAATTTTATTGCCTAGGGAATAAAATGCAAATGTAAATTGATATAGCCACTATGGAAAAGAGTATGGAGGTTCCTTGAAAAATTATGGTTCCTAAGGCCTTCTCATGATTTGCTCCTGCTTACCTTTCTAATTTATTTCTCATTACTCCACTCTCTGCATGCTCTGCAACAAGCATTTCCAGACATTCATACACCAATTTCCTTTGCCCTGGGAGACCATCCACCCTCATCTCAACATTTTCCTGCCTAGGTCCACCTTCAACTTTAGATGTCACTTCCTTTTGGAGGCCTTTCCTGACTTTCTAGACTGGATTTGGTCTCTGTACTGTGAGCTTCCCAAACATAACATTCATTGTTCTTTGTTAATTTATCTGTATGCAGAGAAAGTAGGGCTCTGTCTATTCACTGTTGTGGCTCCAATACGTAGTAGAGTAACTCTGCAGGAATCAAAAATTTTTTTGACTGAATAAAAAAATATAATACATGTAAAAATAAGTACAAAAGTAACAATAAACCATTTGTAAGAGGAGATGTGCTCCTTTACTTGGAATGGTATAGCTAAAGAGTTCCCATAGATTTTCTTTAAACTTAGAAGTGCAACATTTCAGGGCTTTCATAGGTAAGAATGAAACAGACACTTTTAAGTCATATTAGAAGCTGTTACAATAGGAGACAAATTGTGATTTGATGGCATTTGTATCTTTTAGATTGCTTCCAGGCCAGAAAGGTGAAAGGGAAATTTTATTACTCCTGGAGACATCAATGGCCTGTATGAAAAGAGTAGTAGTACTGGAAAAACTAGCCTAAAGGCAAGATGGATAAACAAGAAATGTGTCAAGAAGGCTTTGAGTATAACACACACACAGAAACATACTTATATATACTTTAAATAAAATACTTAAAATCATTATCACTATAAAAAATTATAATAGCAGAGAGAAAAACTATAAATATCTCAAGAAAGATGACTTCAATATATGCTACTGTTTAAATTTTTTTCTAAAGAAAAAAAATGTCAGAGCAGCTGGCCTTACAATAATGAGAAAAGGTATTGATAACTAGTCTGTACAAAAAAAAAGTGCCTGAAATGTTCATTCAAGGCTGGCATTCATTCTTTATTCAGAGCCTGGTTGTCAGGCTTGAAAAGCAACAGAGATTACTGATGCAGTCTACAGCCAAGTCATGGAGAACATAAATAAATTTGTTCTTAGTACGGCAATGAATAATGGCAGGAAAAGACTTACTCTTTGTATTACCAGGGTCCTATGCCTTCTATTTGGCTTTAGGAGGACGATTTCTATTTACTACATTTATACGACATAATTTAGAAATATTGTAATTTGATAATTCATTGACATTAGTTCAACACAGCAAAGTGATCTTTAAATCTGGTATTACATGAATATCATCTTGTGCTGGTTTGTTTGTATTTTTAAATTACATAAATAATACAGAAATCATGAATTTCTAAAGGAATTTCTTCAACTATTTAGGAGCATTAAGTAATTTATGTCTCCCGTTTAGGAAGGTAGTTTTTTTAAAAAAAAAGCTGGGGTCAAGATAAATGTAGTAAAGTGAAAATGAAAAACTAAACAGCAGAGTTTTGATGAAATTAGGACCAGTTTTAGGTCAACTGTTTTACTGAGATTAGTTGGGAAATTTTTTTTAAACAGGAGCAGTGTCTAGGTAAGTATGATCTTAAGAGCCCTAGTAGACAGAATAAAGAGGGGTATTTCTGAACCCACTTACAAGAATAGATAATTGTGAGTTGCCTATTTAAGACAAGGTCCTGGCTGTCTTGTGAATGATCTATTTGACAAGCTCAAATAGATAATAATTGTAATGCAAAATGGTGTAAGTATTGAAGAAAGCTTATAATAAAAGAATTAGATAAATTAAAAAGGAATATGAACCCCTGTCATGATGGTCTGAGATGACTTCATAAAAATGGGGATGTGAGATGGTTGTTAAAGGAAGGGTAGCTTTCTAAAAGTGGAAATAAAGGCAGGTGTTTCTTACTTTACAGAACACAATCCAAACTTAACTTTTAATAAATATTTATAAGGTGAAAATGCTTCAGAAGTCATCTCCTCTGCCCAAATGAATGATAAATTATGAAAAGCAGTGGTTATAGCTTAAAATATCTTTAAAATCTGTAGCTTACAAATATCTCCTACTTAGGAAAAGTCATAGACACACTCCCTCTCCCTCCGCAATGACTGAATTTCATCCAAAACACCACTGCTAGTTATTTCCCTCCCCTCCTTTTGTCCCATTATTGGGAAAGGGAAGGAAATGTATATACACACAAAAAGCCAGACAGATTGACAGCTTCAAGGAGGTAGAGCATACACAGAATAAAGAGCAAATAATTTAAAGACTAAAGAGTGTGTAATGTAGAGATAAATGGGTGACTTCAAGCAAAACAAGTGAAGCCATTTCCCCATGATATACAATTCATTTTTTTCTGACTCTATGCTTATGTATGACATTGTAGAATAGTAATGTAATTAAATGAGAAAAAGATAGCTATTACCCAGTAACTTTCATTCTTCCTAAGATATTAAAATTGATCACTGAGTTATTTGATTCAAAATACTCTCAGCAAGTTAGCTTGAATATCTAGACTGAAAGGTGATTACAATTTTAAAATAAATACTACATACATGGACTCTTCAGTCTATGGGTACTTTTTTTTTTTTTAAATGCCTACAGCACTTGGTCTTCCTAGGTGATCTCCCATCCAACTACTAAACAGACATTGGGTTTGTTCAGTGTTGCATGGCCAAAGACCATGGACTGTGGCTCCACTGGAGCATGAACCCAGGACCTTCCGCATGTAAGGCAAAAGTACTAACTGCTATACTATGGAACCACATCCTGTGGGTACTTTTTTTTATCTTCCAGGAATGTTGTTATAAACAAACAAAAATCTATCATAAACTATTTAAGCTTTACAGTAAATCCATTCTATTATTAAGAAATCTTCAACCATTTCTGTTTCTATCACTCTTGACTGCTTCAACTCCCATACCATTGTATTTTAGTTATTTAGCTACAAAAACTGAGCTTTATAAAAACTATTTATTAGCTACCACCATTTGATCATAAGCATACTTAGAAAGACAAACTTAAACTGTGCCATATTTTCTTTTTATTATTATTATTTATTATGGTGACATTGAATGAAATCCAGTAAGTTTCAAGTGTACAATTCAACAGTAAGTCATATATATATTTCATTGTATGTTTAACACCTACAGATTTCTTTCTGTCACCATATAGTTGATCCTTTTTACCCTATTTACTGTGCCATACTTTCTTGAGTTAAAGTCAACACTATTGTTCTGTAAGGTTGGAAAGAAACTTCAAACCGCTGTGCAACTTCTTGTTCCAGGCAAAGCTACTAAAAATGAAGCAAATTTTTTTGTTTATGAGAGCCATTAGGAAATGTTCTTTTTTATATCCAAACTAGAGTGCTACAATAGAATTTAGTTTATCATTCCACTATATAGGATTGTAAGTTATTATTTATCTGCCTCAATAACCCTCATATAACCAATTTACCAATGACAGCAGGTATCAGCTATCTATTGCCACAATAATGCTATGTGAAATAATCAACCTCAAAACTTAGGTGTAAGACAATAAGCATTTAGTTTTGCTCATGAGTTTATAGGTCAGCTGAACAGTTCTCTTGGGCTAGGCTGATCTTAGCTAGGCTGGCTCATCTGAATACAATCAGGCAGCAGGTGAGCTAGCACTTGGCTGGTCTAAGATGACCTCACTTGGGATAGTTCTCTGCATGAGGTTTCTGATCTTCTAGCAGGCTGGCCTGAGCCTTTGTTTGCCGTATACTATTGGCCAAAACAAGTCTCAGATTCAAGGGGGTGGATTAGAACCCATCTCTTGATGGGAGGAGGTGGAAATTGCATTGCAAAAGGGGCAGATAGAGGCAAAGATAAAGACTACAGTCATTTTTACAGTCAAGCTACCAAAACCTCATTTAGTCTTTTCTTCACACTAAATAATCAAATATTAATGCTGCTTTCTCTCCACCCCTGAATCTAGACTGTGTAAACATTAACTACTCATCTTAATACTGCAAAATATAATTTCAAGAATGATATTAAAGTGAAGTCAAGGTGTGTTGAAATTAGATAGGAAGTTGAGATTTTAATTTAATAGCATAAGTTGAAAAATACCGATTTTGTGATCTTAAGGAAAAAATGATACAAAAGTTATCCTACACACAAAACAATATGAACCTGTACAATTAAAAGAAAATTGCATTGCATAAGTGGTTTTTTAAATCTTCATTTACTATCTATGTATTAAGAGCCTACTTTATATTATTTGATAAACTTTCACAAAGTTTTATTCAAAGATCAACACCCATGAACCTTTAAAATGAACCATTTATTAAATCAGACTGTTATTCTTAACAGTTATGTAAGTTACACATATGTTTATGTCGGAGTATTTTACATGGAAATCTTTTAAACTCTTATAGGCAAGCAAAATCGTACCACGCAATATATAAGGGTGAAGGGAGTACTGCTAAACATTCAAATAAGGCAAGTATTTAAAACCAACAAAACAATAATTAAAAAAAATTCAAGCATTCCTTTTAAGAGAATTCAATGCTACAAGCTAACTGTACTTTCTGAGTGTATTCATATAATCAAGGCAGTGTTTCTTCCTTTAAAACATCAAGAAATAGAATAAGGCTCATTAATAGATACAGCTGCCCTCAAGATTTCAATCTCAGTTGCTTTCTTTAAATTAAAATTCACAAAGTGCACAATTAAGATATATCAAAAAACTGAATCTGCTACTCTAACAACAGCTGTCCATGCTTAATACTTAGTGGTTTATTTGACCAAATTATGTCTTTTCAGGGAAAAATAAAAAAGATAAGCCACTGTAAAACATTTAGTTTGAAATGTATGCTAATATTTTTCTTAGAAATCAAAAATATTATGGAGGAAAGAGGGTTATTTATCTTAAGGAAAAGAAAGCAAAACACTGGAATGACCAAACATTTTCAAAAACAAGCACCACAAAGGACATTTGCATTCAGTTTTATAATATTTATCAATGCATTTTTCTTACTCCAACCAATCTACTTCATCAAATTCTGAATCATCTTCTGAATCACTATATTCCACAGCAATACGACGGGACAGGATGGTGGCAACATCATTTTCAATGCGTTCATGTTTCGCTTCCTGTTCACGCTGCTCTTCTACTTTTCGTAGCTGAATACCTGATACAGGAAATCCAAACCATTCATTGTAAACCAAAATACTAAATACTCAATATTATTAATCTTTCTGGAATAAAATCAAATACACATGAGAAATACTAATAGAAGAATAAAAAGCAAGATCTATTAAAAAAATTTGAAGGAATCATATTTAGAGAGATGTTAATTTCTTCATTCTGTTATCATCTGTGATATTAGCTGGTGAAACTTACCAGACATCCCAGTGGATATCTACAGTTTATTAAGCCATTATGATCTATTGTGCCTCCCTGCTCACCAAATCCTAAAAAGTTAACCAGATGATACTTTTCTTCTGTTACCTCTACGGTCAAATAAAATAAATATTTGTTGAATATATTTTCTGTGGCTTTATTCTCCCTGGTATTTAAAAAGAAGGCACTCTTATTCATTCTATCCTGTTAGTGCCTGGTATATATTCTTAGGAAATATTGGCTGCATTAATAAATTAATATGTCATGTCTTTTTTTGTTATTAAGAAACTTAAAGACATCTGATACATCAAGTGTGACTGGGAGCAAGTATCATTGACACATAAAAGGGACAGCCTTAACTCTGAAGAAAATATAATTTCTAAGGAGTTAATATACATATTAAACATAACATAAAAGGTTTTAATTTTCTGTAACATTTAGGTCTGCTACTTTTAATTTCTTGCTTATTCAATAAACACTTAAGAATCCTTACTAAGGATAAAAATAAAATGATTAAATGTGATATATTTTCTTGAAAATGATTTAAAATATAAGCGAAACATACCTTTACTTTCTAAAGACCATTTGAACAAAATATGATCATTTAAAATCTTATAAATGAGGAAAATATTGTTTCAAACATTTAAAGTTTCTAAACCTATAGTAGCAATGCTTTTAATGGCCCTGAGAAAATTACCTTTTCGTATTGCTTCCAGAAGTACACTCCTGGCATCACTGATTACAGGTAGGGTTGATGGATGACGCTTTGGCTCAGAAGCAGGTATAACTTGTGATGGAGGAGATGGAGGCATTAATGGAATATGGGGACCTGGGGCAGTAGATGGAGTTGGATGTAGCCCAGAGGGAGGATGAGCAAGAGCTGCAACTGTGACAGGTGATGATGGTCGAATGCCAGGTGGAGGCAAAGGAGGCGGTGGTGGGGGTGGAGGCAGCCCCTGGACTTCACCTTGTGGGAGTGGATGAACTGGTACAGTCTCACATACTGGGGCAGCTCTAGCTACCGGTGGAGAGGGCTGGACTAGAGGAGGTGCAATTGGAGGAGGAGCTGGGTGAAGAACTCCAGGGGCAATCTGAAGAGGAGCTGGAGGTGGTGGTACTGCTGGAGCTTGCAAAGCAGTGGTTGGAGGTGGAGGTGGGGGAGGTACTGGTGGGGGAGGAGTTGAAGTCATTGAAGCTCTTAATGAAGAAGTTGACAAGGCAGATGGAAGAGGTGGTGGAGGAGGTGGGGGGGTGGGGCTCACAAACACAGGTGTCCTGCCTGTAGCTGGTGACTGAGGGCGAGTTTCTATCAAACCTGTAGCAGAACTGAAATGATAAAGAGATCCTAGCAAGTTATTAAAAGAGAAAAAATTAACCATACAAAATATAAATGACTATTAGTAAGTATATCAAGGTAGATTCATTAACGTGTTCCTATAAAAACTAAAAAATTTTCCATCAATATTTAGAATGAAATGAGAACTAAAAGTATTCCAACAAAATAATTTTTAGGTAGTACTTTGGTTTGTAAAATTCTAAATGATCTCATCCCTGCATGTAACTTTCCTGTCAACTCAAGCATTTTACGCTTATTTTGATAAGTAAAATGCTCAGTTTTATACTGTGATGTGCGTCTTTGTAATGACTCAAAATTTATCATATTATACTTGTACCAATACCTATGGCCACTACAATGCTGTATTTATACTGAAGCTATTAAGACTTACCATATATCATTTCAGTTAAATCAATAAAAACTAATTACAAACTAAAAAAGGAAATTTATAGACCTCTTCCTCCCTGAGGATGAGTCAAAGACAGAAGGTTGATATTTTTAATTGAAAAATGTAAAACTTATCTGTTTCTCTTTAAAAATTTGTAATTTGGATAACAATGGACAAAATTAAACTTCAAAACAGCTTTACCAAAATATTATTATGAAGAATTAAATTGTCTATTCTCTCTCAAATTCTTAGAATATTTCCCCTAATATCAAATTAACATTTCTAACCAACATCTTTGGTTTCCATTTTTTAGTCTCTTACAACATAACAAAAAATTTTAATTTGTATAAATACAGAGTTAAGTCCTCTTTTAACACTGTCATAGGTTCTATGACCTGAAGTGAAATGACATAGCAAAACCAATTTCACCAAAGGCTAACTGATATAAACAATAGTTAAGTTCCTACAGCATCTAATTAATGTTAAATGATGTTGAACAAAAAGACATTATTTAAGGACCTGCTTTATTGCACATTATGTGCTTGATAACAAAACTATAGTAAAATAAAATGCACTTTAATCTTTAAAGTAAATCCTTATTAGTTAAATTTTCCCAAGAGAATGCATGTGTCAGCTATTATCAGAGGCTGGAAAATTATCTCCCACAGGCCAAATGTGACCAGCTCCCTGTTTTTGTAAATGCAGTTTTGTTGAAACATAAACATATCCATTTAATTACACATGTAGTCCATGACTGCCTTTATGCAACAATGGCAGAGTTGAGTAGTTGTGACAGAAACATATACCCACAAGGCCTAAAATATTTTCTATCTATGCCTTTAAAGAAAAAAGCTACTAATCCTTGAGATAAAACATCAAAACTTGTTTGAACATACCTGATACAGGTGGGTATGGGTTTTGCATCTCCTGATCCATGCATTGGTGGAGGTGGAGGTGGTTCATGTGGTCTGACCAAGACTCTTTCCTCAGCTCTAGTCAGAAGTTCACTCATCTGACTAAATGGCAAGGCAGAAAGTGAATAAGATCCATCCATATGATCCACATATGTCTGAGGTCTAAAAAAATATACAATATCAGTATATTTTTCTTGAATTATTGGTAAAGTGCTACACATGAGATATTTAAAGTTTATTTATTCCTTGAATGTCAATATTTAAAAAACTTTTAGGAAACTTATTTTAGATGCTTATTACACTGTCCTGTTTTTAAAACAAAAAATGCTGCTTAAAATGCAAACTTTCCTTGCTGATTCGGGTTCATTTTGGTGACCTTCAGTTATTATTTTATAATATAATACTAATTCAATTCACAAGGATGAAAAGTATTACATATATAATCTTATGAACATGAAAATAATTAACTTTTAGCAAATTTCATTCAAAGTTATCTGCCTCTATTTTCTTTACAATAAGATGCCACTGACAAAAGCTAGAATATAAAAACTAGAATTTCCTACCACAAGAATATCTTGTTGCTCTTAAATGTAAATGACTTCCAAATGTTTTATACCCAAGGAGAAAGGCCTTCCTGATACAAGCACCACAAAGATGGTTAACTACACTGCTTTTGTCTTTTCAGGGTTTTCAAAGGTGCTACGTACGTACGTACGCAGAAAACAGAATGTTAAGTAACATTGCAATATGTGACTTAAGCAAATTTAAGCAAAATTTTAGATACCTTGAGCATGTAGACATATTTACTGATTGTAGAGCATGCTGAGAACAAAGTTAAATTTAAAAAATGTGCACAAAGCAAGTTAGAAATATTGTACACTACTGGGTCAGCCAAATACCTCAACTGCTTAACAGGAGTTGAAATAAATATTTGCTATAGATGATTAACTTTAAAAAAAAAAAACAACTCAATTCTTTCAGTCTCTTTCCATAATGCATATAATCTTACATACATTTCTCCTAAATAGGCTAAAATATTTCACTTATGGTTTAATAATTTAGATGTATTATTCAAAAAAAAAAACAAACTTTTTCCATTCAAAAATCAACAACTATAATATATATATAATAATAACTACAATCAATTAACTATATATAAATAAATTTCTCCACAGGAGATGCTAGTATGTTTGCTAGGGTAATGTGTTGTTTATAAAGGGCCCCTAGCTCCTGAGAAAGGAAAACGACCTATTCTTTATTTTTGCAAAAGGGGATGACGAGTAATTTTGTTTGAAAGTCCTGATATATCTGAGGTTGGAGATGTGGTACAGAAGGAAGGAAGTCAGGAAAAAGAAAAAGGAACAAAATATAACCCTTTCTCAACTCCTATTTTATATTTAGTGACTCAATAACACTTCAAAAAAAAAATTCCAGACTCCATTCCTCTATTATGCAAATCTAGCAGACTCTGCCTGAAATACTGAAAAAGAATTGATACTTCATATGAAAGTTAAAACAACGCTGAAGGTCATATACCCCAACCACCTCTTTAAAGATCACAGAACTAAAGTCCAGGTATGAAAATGATCTGCCTGGTAGGCTTACAGTGGTCAAGGTTTCAAAATCATCTCTATACTTATAACAAGATCTGCCAGTTCAACGGTTCAGGACCTAACACTTACAGGTATAAATATTAAAAATAAAGCCAGTAATTTTCATTAATTTTATTTAAAAAAACAAATAGAAGGAAAAAAACCTTGTTTCAAAATGAGAGGCTGGCCCATTAGCAACTTCAATATGCTTATGTAAGAGATTTGCATCATCTTCAGCCAGTTCTGGACCTTGGGCCAGCTTCTGCCATTCTCTCCGCCTGTCATGAGGTGCTCTTGGCACTTTTTCTGGTTCATGAGGACGATCCAGATTTTTCTGCTATAACAGATGTATTGAAACAAAGCCAAATGCTGAAGTGCTAAGTTTTTAAAAAGAGGTTATAACAATCAAAATAAAATTCTAACATCAATATTGAAAAAGACAATGTTATCATAATATAGCAAAAGAAACATAGTTCGTTTGCACATTCAGAATTAAATCTTAGCTAGCTGGCATATAATCTGTTTCTTGTCATGTTTCTTTAATCTCTAACTGAAATTGATGCACCAGATAAAAATAGTATGCCTACATAATAAAATTTGAGGTTAGAAAGGCCCTTTAGATGAAAAGTAATTCGCCAACTTTGCTACCATCTCTATTAGTTTTTGCGATAATGAGTGAAATTTTAACATTTATGGCACTATCTCTAACCAAACCTGAAAATTTACTACAGCTATATTATCTGGGAATTCACCAATCAGCTTAGTAATATATTAGAAAAAATCCAATTATCCAATTAACTCATTAAAATTGTGTCACTCAACAGAAAACAGGGTATCTGAAAAATAAAACAAAAAGTGATTTAAATTGTGGGAGAAAGCATAGAAAGGTCTAGAGTAGGTACAAAGTCAAATGCCCAAGGGGCCAGGCAAAGAACATACATAAATGAAGAGAGTAGGGCATAAGATGAGGAAAGCAGTGACTAGATAGACACGTCCATTTAAGACATTCCAGTTTGAAAAATTTAAGACCGCTGTGGTTGACAAACAAAATACTGCTTGCAGGTATAATTTAGGCCACCAGACATCAGTTTGCAAACTCTAGCTAGAACACTGGGATACTGTCCAGCTAAGAAGATAATAACAAGAAGGCATTATGGGGAAGAAGGAGTGAAAGCAGAGATCTGCAGGAGAAACAGAGGGGTGATGAAGACAGATTTTGTCTCTTTCTGCCTTAATTCAACATTGCTTTCTCCTTCTATATTTCTAGTTATCATTAACATGGAATAAAGTAGAACCAAGAGAATTTTATTTGCAAGCAGAAAATGATAACACAGCAGACAACAGGAATTTAGAAAAAATAACCTTTCCAAAACATTTAGGATATACTTTGTGATTAGAAAATATTAGCTTTACCTGCGTTCCCAATACCTGTACCATATTCCTTTGTTCCTTCTTACCAGAATGCCCTTCTCTTCCGTGGTCCACTTAACTCCTATTTTTTGTTCAAGGTACATTATAAGCTTTGTTGCAAGTATTTACCAACCCTGTCCTCTGTTTAAAGCAGGTGCTATTTTGGGCTATCCACACCTTCCATGCATATCTGTTATGGCACTTATCACACCACATTATAATAATCTAATTGCTCATCTGCTCAGATTAGACTGTGCTCTTTGTATGATTATAAAGACTTCAATATTTGATTATATGGACCCAATGAAATAAAACTGTCAAAGTATAAGACTAATAAAGTTCTAAATATGCAACAAAAGACAAATACACGAAAACTAACTTCAATTTTTTGAATCTCTTGTAATACCTTCTGCTTCCTCTTTTCCTTCCTCTTATCCTCTGTATCTTGTAACATTTTTTCTTTCCATAGATCAAAGAAATATGATGGATTGGTATAGAACTTCAAACCTTCTTTACCATCATCTCTGAAATACAAAAAAAAAAAAACAACACACAATTAAAATATATATTAGGAAGACTTAGGCGATCGAAATAGAAATAGTTTTACTGAAATGTTTTTCCTATTACATTAATAAAATATAGCATGTGTAAAAATAGTGGCAAAATTAATTAGAATATTGCACCAATAGAGCATTTTTCATAAGTCAGGCAGAAAACTAAGGAAAATGGAAAACTAAATGTTTTTCAGAGTTGGTATTAATTTAAAGTACAGCTGGTCAATTTTCATTCCTAACTTCTGCTGAATACCTAGTTTTATAAAAGTCCTTTGAGAAATTCCAATAATTACAAATGGTTCTGCCAAAGACAAAAGCCTGAAAGGACAATAATATCATTTAGAATAGAGAAATTGTAGAGGGTTTCTGCCAAAATTCTAATTTACTTATTATCTTACCAAACCTCCCAAATACCCCCTAAAAGTCATTGTTGTAGTAACAGTTGCTTATATTCAAATGACTTGCATACTGACAAATAGTGTCAAATAACTACATGAATACCATTTTATTCAGTATATGTGCTGTGAATCTTAAATTACCTATTTAAGCAACCATATGAAAGGACTCCAAAAAAAAAGCTGAATAATTCCAGATCGTATTTTAAGTGGTAAAAAACATTTAAAAAACAGATATTACATATTCACTATGTAAATTTAATGCATATAGATCAAGAGTAGATAAACAAAAATAATATTTATTTTGTTACTGTGGTGGAATTTTGAGCTCTTTATTTTTTATCTAATTAGAAATTAAATTAGAAAGATAATAACTCCTTAGCCATCCATGATAATAAGTCTGCAATTAGCTTTTCTTAATACCTATCAAAACAATTCCCTTGAATTAGTCTTGTCTTTTGTATGTCAGAACTTTGGGAACTCACCTAGTGAATAAGAAAATGTTTTCTAAAGGTAGTGGATAAAAAGGATTCTCTTGGTCAAAATAAAGAATGTTTGGGGACTTAGTTTTTAAAGGTAGACTGCTACCTATCTAAATTTGAAGTCTGAGATAAATAACCATTCTTCGTGTTTATTAGCCTACTGACCTATAAGGAGTGAGTATATTGAGAGGTGGCGGCTGTTCACAAACATCATATGTCTCCTGTAATGGAATAGGCAAAGTCTTGCGATCGAAAAGCTGCTGATCTTGAATTGTAGAACTTCGGAAAGCTTTTCTCATTGTTATATCTTGCAACGACACTAAAATAAAAATTAAAAAAAAAAGTGTTTTGTTTATTTTACTAAGGTGATTTCACATAAAAACAAATTCATATACTCTATTTGTTTAAAACTCAGCCTGGCTCAGGAGGTTGCAACTAGAGGCTTATGAATCAGGAACCATATTGTAAATGCTCTATCTAATTATATCCCATATCATTTTGTGCCTAATTCTCCCAATCAGATGGGTTTCAATGCAACCTTTGATTTCTAAGGATCAGAATGCTCTAATGACACCTGAAGCTCATCTGTTATTTCCCACCAAATACCCCTTTTTTTCCTCTACTTGCCATCTTTGGTCCCCACCAACCTATATTCTCTTCTTTTTTTTTTCTATAACCTTTTTTCCTATCACCCTTTATTTAGCTTTTACTTTTATTTAGCTTATACCAATAACTCTGGGAGAATTACTTGGGTATCAATGGCATTCTGAGCAAAACATGCTGTTGACCTCTATGCTATATTGACTATAAATATTATACATATACTATAAAGTTAAAATTAACTTTACAGTAAAGAAAATATTTTCAAGTACTGGGCAATCTACATTATTGTCTACTTCCCTTATCTTTGCTCTTATCCCATAAGGACCTCTACTTCGCTATCCGCTCTTGAGGACTAAGATCCTCTTGTATATTAGCATCTCCAGTGACTAGCACAGCCCCATCGCATATATGATATAAAATAACTTTATTTACTCCTTTTCTTTTGGACTATGAAGCATGTTAACATAAAGAAAAAAACTGTACCAAAATCTTACATTCTTTAGGCTTTGAGTAATTTCTTAAAATTAAAAAATTAGGTGATTTTTCTTACATATTTAATATGGCTTTAAGTATACAGATAAATGCTTTATATCACAGCAAGGTCAGTACTAAACAATAGTAACAATTCTTTATTCTTATGCCTATAACAGTATCTCTATTATCCTCACAAGTAAAATTTATTTGACATGAACCTTTGGATTTACGGAATATAAGTGACGCAGTGAGGCTGCCGATGCAAAGGCCACACCATGGCTGTACTCCCAGTGGAAATTCCAGTGCACAATGTGTAACACACATAAAAATACCAAAATAAAATTCAAAGAAATAAAGATTTTTTTCTCACTATCACTAAAAAGTAGTATGAGATATTTAGTGAGTACATATTATATGCGCTAGCTGCTTTCATTTAATTTTTATTTTATTTAATCTTCATGACTCAATGAGATAGGAATTATTATTCACTTTTTAAACATTAAAAAACCAAGGCTAGAAAACATTCTAAAACTGGCCCAAGGTAAAATACTTCAGAAATGGTAAAGTCAGAACAGAAAACCCAGGTCTATCTGCCTTTGAAGTTGATCCTTTTGCCACAATACCACAGGCTGTTCCTGTGGTTCCCGTCAGAAGCTGCCTCTGCTTTCTATAATCAAAATGGATCAATTCTTGCCACTCTCTCACCCCACTTACTAACCTTAAGTACATAACCAGATGGAACCTAGTGTTCATTCTCCCAAAACATTTTTAGAAAGACTATGTAAAGACTATGTAAGACTATGTAAAGGTCTTTCTATCTTCAATTCCTCTCATTTATCATTCATCTTATTTTTGACAGACCACAGTGACAAAGCCCCTTCCAGGAGCCAACAATGACATTTGATATTATTTAAATAGTATTATATAATACAGTAAGTTAACACAATATTCACAACCATATCTGAATTAAATATAATTGTACAGGTCTTTGCTTAAAACTCATTTTTTTATACTTTCGAAAGTATATTGGTAGCTCTCACCTTTACTTACTGTTTAATGGTAATTAAAAAACAAAAATATTGACATTATACTCTAAAATTTAATATTATATTCATAATGTTACTTTGTTTAAACTCTGATTGAGTTTAAAAATCAGGTTAAATAACTTTGAAAATTCCTTCTATCCAACATCCCCCAAACAATTTCAAATTAAGTAGTTCAGCTTTTAGGATCTGAATTTTTAGCCAATGATCCACATAATTTTAAAGGAGACTAT
Source organism: Macroglossus sobrinus (assembly GCA_004027375.1). Classification (NCBI taxonomy): domain Eukaryota; kingdom Metazoa; phylum Chordata; class Mammalia; order Chiroptera; family Pteropodidae; genus Macroglossus; species Macroglossus sobrinus. The sequence continues at coordinate 1,829,795 of PVKZ01000001.1, read as the reverse complement.
AAACAATTCTGACGGTTGTCAGCACGCGAGGATTTTTTAAAAACACTTAAATACATCTTAAGTTATTTACTAGTATCTGTATTTTTGTTTTCAATTTTAATGGGAATGCTAAGGAATTTAACAGTTTTTTTAAACTAAGTTTTAGTTTTTATTTCTGATACTATAAGAACAGCCCGTGTATTTCTATATTATTAGATGGCATATATTTATAACTTAAATGTTTTAAGTTATTTAAAAAAGAAATTTTGGATGTAAATGATATATATGAAAGTATGGCCATAAAATATTTTTTTACTACCTGCAATGATTTTATTTCAAGAATTTCAATAAGTATGACTAATGTACATGTATATGTTTCAAAAGAAATCATCCAAAAAACCCCACAAAATAGGAGAAATATTTGCAAGTCATATCTGATAAGGAACTTGGATCTAGAATATATAGAATTCTTATAACTCAACAATAAAAAGAAAAATAAATCTAATTCAAAATGGTAAAAGAATATGTATTGGCATTTCTCCAAAGAAGATGCACAAACTGCTGATAAGTCACTTAAACCCTGGTTTAAAATCCAAGCTCTACCACTTCCTGTTGGGTGAGTTGTCTCAAAATGACTTATAAACCATCATTAGTCATCAGGGAAATACAAATACATTCTACAACATGAACCAATATTGAAAACATTATGTTAAGTGAAAGAAGCCAGTCATAAAAGACCACACACATATTATATGATTCCACTCACATGAAGTGATGAGAACAGGCTAATCCATAGAAACAGAAAGTAGATTAGTGAACACCAGAAGCAAGGGGAAGGGGAGATGGAGAGTGACTGCTAATGGGTTTCTTTTGGGAGTGATGAAATGTTCTAAAATTGCTTGTGCTGAGAGTTGCATAACTCTGTGAATATGCCAAAATCCAATGAATTGTACAATTTAACTTTGGATGGGCTAATTGTAGGGTGTATGAAATGTATTTCAATAAAACTTTTTTTTTTTTTTTAAAAAAAAGGACAGTTTAGGTTTTGTTCACAACCAAATCTATGAGTTTATATCTTTGGAAGCAGTAGAAACTTAGCATAGTAAGTATCTGCTTCTTATTTGAGTATTAAATGAGGTTATATTAAAAAAAAGTTTGTTCAATCACTAAGAAGACATCTATCATTACATTCTTTTTGCTTTTTTCAGTGATATATTTTAATATACTTATTGTTCAAGTTTTGATCTATTAAAGCATTTATATTAAAAATAGTTTTTGAAGAAAGAGTTATGAGAGTCACATTCACTAATTTTCTAGGATAAATGAAAATTATATTCTTAATAAGTTCCATTTCTTTTTTATTAAAAAAACAACAACAGAAGGGGATTTGAGAAACATCATTTTATGGATTCTATCAAGGCATGAAATGTTTTACCACTGAAGTTTCTACCATTATTTCAGCCTGTAACGTGGGTTTTTTTTTAACCTGATATCCCTGGTTTAATACTCAACATAGAACACTTTTGTCCTATATATGGGCAATTTGGATTTTTCTGAAATGTTCATTTAAAGTGGGAAATAACATTCAAATAACTAAATCAGATTTTAGCAATTTAACATTTTGTACACACAAAAACCTATTAAAAAGAATTACATTCTTCTAGAATCAATTTCAATTACTAAAAATTTCAAGTAATTTTCAAATAATTTTTATTTCTAAGACAAAACTATACAAATAAACTGTAAGAGAAAAAAGAGAAAGAGAATAAAGGAAAAGTCTAGCTAAAATTGTTTTCATGTCAAAAACTTAGTCATTTAGTATAAAAAAAAGAAGAGGTCAAAAAAGTAAAAATGAGTAAAGTCAGGAAAGTCATTCTGATGGCATTTATAGATAATTCACTGATTTATTACAACATGTACACCAAAGGGCATGGGTAGAAAGACCTGTAATAAATTTGCATTTACTACTTTTCTTAAATATTTCACTCATCTCACATAACCTAAAATAAATATTTGAAAGAAAATATAATATGAATAAACTTACATTCTTCTTCTTTAGGGTCAAGCTGTGTAACACTAACTGATAAACGGTCCACTCGTTCTTGTAATGAGTTCACTCTGAAGGAAAAACTATGTGCTTCATTGAATAATTCTCCAAATATATCTTCAGCATATTTACCTAAGCAAAAATGAAACATATACCATAAAATTTAATGTGCTTAGAGATAAATAACAATTTAACATTTAAAAGTGCTGTCCTGCTAAATTTGGCATTTTTTGAAACTAGTTTAAATTTTAAACTATAGCCTAAAGTAACTCAATTGTGACAGAAAACAACACAAGCCCTAGGAAATCGGCCTTTAAATACTAGCTCTATCACTTCCTGCTAGTAACTTGTGTCTAAAATGGAAGTACTCTACCTGCTTTACACACATCTACCTACCTGTTGATTAGAGAAGATTAAGATATGAAGGTACATACAAATATTATATCTTTTAATCCCAAATCAGCATTCATAAATAAACTCTGCACTAGAAATGAATTTCAGGCCAGGTGGCAGAATCCAAGATTCTTTACAAGCCTAGTAGATGACCTGTCTTATGTATACCCAAAACAGATTCTGAAAATTTATTTTACATTTTCTCTTATTCTAATTTTTTTAAAAAACATCATTAATCTAAAATTATTGTATGTCTTTAGTTATTTCCATTACTAAAAAGAATAAACCAAAATAATCCTACTCTAAAAGAAGTTTTAGAAGACCTACAATGAAAAATATTCAATTGTATTTAGAACATATAAACTAATGTATACTTACAACATAAAGATAAGTCTATTACTATCTATACCTTTGAATTAAAAAAAAAGTTCGATGGCCTTCCTAGATCAAGACATTTTAGTTCCAAGTATACTAAGTTTAATCTAGCTCAGTAGTAAGCTCTATCAAGATAGTTCCTATGACAGAGAAGTACTAAATACTTATTAAATGAATTCATTAATCTCACTAGTTTACATATGAATACTGCATTTTTTTTCAAAGCATTTCAATATATTATCAGTTAAACCAACAAACATTTACTGAGGATTTGTCCAATGCCAGGTAAGCATATGACCTACCAAATACACTAAAAAGTAAAACATAAAATTCTTGCCCTAGATGATTATATAATTTTTAAGAAAAAAAAAGTCAGAACTTAAGAGAAAAAGGATAGCGTTGTATATATGTATTCATTCACATATATTCTTTAAACCAAACTAAATGAAAATTTCTTAAGTGCCAGACACTGTACCAGAGCTTGGCAATATAAAATGACTAGAAGAAAGTCTCTGGCATTGATGAGTTTTGAGCAGACATTTAAACACATGAAAAGCAATTTATAAGACTAAATCTTTCCTCCATTTGCTTTGAGACCTTGGTATCAATTTCTTCACCTATAAAATAGGGATTAAAATATCTGCTTTAAGAAAAAGAGACAGTATGAACAAAGGGCCTGGCAGAGTACCCGATACAGGGCACAAGCTCAACATGGGGCTCTCACTGTAATAAGAGCCACGCAGCATTCACAGAAAGAAGCACCTAACTTTTGGATGTAAGCTGGTGTTCAAGACACTTCCAGAGACAGAGTCTCTCTGACAGATAAGGGAAACAACTCAAGTAGAAGAAAAGGCCAGTATAAAGTTATTCATTTATTCGATAATGTTAGGGATAGAAATGCTAGGAATACACAGATGGAAGAGACATTTCATTGTAAAAGAGCTCGGTTTAATACAGGGATCCTTACCATCTGTATATTACCTGAAATTATAAGCACATTGTAAAATGCATCTGCATTTTTCTGGAAAGACAGCCAATAGTTCTTTAAGATTTTTTTGTAAGGTGTCTATGCTCCCCGCACCACAAGTTTAAGTGCCAAGTACTTCAGTGGATAAGATAAGCATCCCTTTTCATATCCTTTCTTATTTCCAAATCTACCTCTCCCTTCCCTCTGAGAATGGCAAAAGGAATAAAGTTTGCAATGTAAAATTGATTGTGCATGTGTCTGAACTTGAACTAACCTTACATTTATTATACTACTACTCTACTTGAGAACCTACAAGTTCTCCTTATTATCTATGATATTAAAAATTGAGTCCACTCATCTAACATTCTCTCCCATTTGTCCTTTTAATCCCCCTTACATATTTATTTTTGCCTCTATTTATTTGTCTAATTCTTCATGCAAGCTGAAACGGCTTCCTTCCTCATTCCTCTTCATTTTCCAAATTCTTTTTGTTCCTTTAAAGACCTAATTCAATTCATATTTCTTTCAGCAAGCCTCCTCTGATGACTTTACCTTTTCTCTCTCTTTTCTCAGTTCTACAATCTAAAACTCATGATTTAAATTACATGCATGTGCACACTGTTCAAAAAAGTTTCAGTATTCACCTTATCTACTCTTCAACTAAACGGGGTATGGTCTTTTCAGACAAGAACCATGTAGCTCTGTCACACAGCAAAGTACTGTTATCTGTCCACTGTCTATCTATGTATCCATTAGTCTTATCAAGCCAATCTATTTATCCATCTTCCTATCCATCTCTCTTCTTAGCTAGCTTGTAGCTATGTTTGAGAAGAAGTAGGCTCTATCAGCTCATCTTGGCAGCATGACCTGCCAATATTCAATAAGAAAAAGCCTTAGAAGAGAGAACGGCAAGAACCCTCTGGTAATTAAGAGTCCCAATGGTTGTTAAAGTAAGACAATCATAAAATGGGAAAGAAATTTTCATAAAGCAGGAGAAATTTACATAAAATTCATTCTCGGTTTTCTGTAATTATGTATTATAAAACAAAAATGTGTTCCATGAAGAAAAAAAGCCCTGGGATGTACAGTTCTGTGAGGAAGAGGTCAGGAGGATGTTCAGCCCCATGCCACGCAGAGCCCTGCAGTTTACCTTTATTGCTGTGTCCTCCAGTACTTTTAATGCTAACAATGGTACCACATTGAAAATCTCTATTACCTAGAACCATTTCGGATAGCCAAGTTTTCAAAGTAATTCAGAGATTATTTAAAACATGAATTATTTTGACTATTTTTTTAATAGAAAATAAAATCTATGCTAAGCTTCCCTGTCTTAAGTAGAATACAAAAATCAAACATAACCATTTCTTGAAGACTCATAGTCATGAACTGATTATGAAAATCAACTACTGCCTTAGGCCAGAAAACAGCTGGCCTAAGAATGTATAAGAATATGTGCTTTTAAATTAAATGGCCTCTTTCTGGTTTTTATGTTGATTCTTCCCTCATACAACTTTGTCCTTTGCTGGAAACCACCTCTTTGGGCTGGCTTCCATTAAGAGCTACTTCTATTATTTCCCCCCAGATCTCCCCTTTAATGCTCTGAAGCATAAATATTTGGAAATCAGATCATCAAATCTGATAGTATAAACTATCAAAGTAAAAGTAAACAGGTTCTGAGAGAGGAATCAATTAGCTATCTTATGAGCTCAGTCTTTAGTGCATAGGCTTGTCTTTTCTGGCTATCTAGAGGCCTTTTGAATTTAATCCCAGGTTCTCCACTGTCAAGTGAGAAAGCTGCTACAGAACTTAATTCCAAAGTGGTAAACTACTGTTACATCTTGCTACAATATTTCACAGGTTTTTCTCTTCCTTTCTGAATCCCTAAGAACTGCTTACAAAAGGCCTATAGACTATAGAGTCTCTGATTCTAAAACAAATACTCAAAACCTAGTTTAGTTATATTTTTACAATGTATTTCTATTTTCAGAGTTTGGCTACAACATGACTATGTGCTATAGTTAATCATATGTTAATACAATATCTAGGACTCTTCTTTTGACATGTCTATATTCTATTTAACTTTCCCAAGGAAGATACAAGTAAACAATATGTTAGTGACTCACTGCCAATCAACCTAAAAAATTAACCACCGAAAGGGATAAGAAATATACTTAAATTCAAATAAACTACCTTCTAATTTATTCTTACCACTTATTTCATAAGCAATGTAGAAATTTAGTGCTCTCCCGGAGAGCATTCAAATGTGTTGCTCTAGTTACACATGTCTATGTACAAATGTTCTGATTTGAAACAAATTAGATTAACAACCTCTCTCTATCTTATGCTAAGTACTCAATTACAAAAAGAAAGGACAAAAGTTAAAAAGAAAAGAAGAGCCAATCTTGTCTTTAAGGATAATCCATGTCAAAGCGTAGAAATAAGAAGATCAATGTAAGACCATTTAGAGAATCTATCTAGGCTAAGAACGCCCTGTTTTACCATTTATAAGAATTATAAATGTCTTATTAGAAACTGATTCCTTCAATTCCAAAGATAGACTAGATTTATTTTTTTTAATTTTCTAATATTAAATAAATTATTTCCATTATTCTAAATTTACTTCCTTAACCTAGTAGCTCTGTTCTGTAATCTTATAATGGGAACACACTGCCTGTACCCTTCTCCACTATGTGGCCCTTCCACTGCTTTTTATTTACTACCTGGCCAATCTGCTCGCCCTTTTTCTGTCAGAGGTCAGGTTCACTTGCTATTTTGACATCATGAGGCATATCGGACTCTTGACTGATATCTTAAAGTCCTTTGGACAACTCGATTGGCTAATCTAATCCTGAATAGTGACTCCCCCACTAGTGACTCCTTTCGCTTTTAGATATTTGATAATATAAAAATATTTCCCTAGGCTAATAAAATGTATGTAAAGAGGAACGAGTGTCTCAAAAACACCAAGAAGTAAACAGCAATAACAAGCAAGCTAAAGTATAACTCTGGCTCTTTGACAGATCAAATCTTACTTTAAAAACAATCTCAGTAATTATCATGTGACTCTGTTCCTCAAGATTCTATCCTTAGTACTCTTTCCCAGAAGAAATATGAAGGGGAAGAAGAAATTATTCTAAAACTCATTAATTATACTTAAAATGACTATATTTTTCAATATAATTTTGTATTCTTATCAAATATTCCCCCAACTCCAATTAATCACAAGAACATCTTCTTAATACTCTATAGCATAACATTCTGGTTTGGGAGTAGTATTTTTAATTGGGATAAAAATACTTACTTAGACTACTTAGTTGTCTAATTATATTTGCCAAGGAAATGTTGGTTACACATTCCAGCTCATTCTTAACTCCTCTAGGCAGTGCGGTGTGGCACAGATGCCTAGGATCGATGTTTCTTTTCACTAATGGCATCTTGAGCTCAACCTCTGTGCCCGTTCACCTGTTAAGAAATCAAACAATAAATTAACATTGTTCAAATTCAACCAATGGAGAGTGAGACCTTGTCTTTCACATTTAATAATATTTGCTAGTATTAAACAATGAAAATGGAATCATCTGACTAAATGAATCAAAATTGATTTGTTAACTTTCTTTCATCTTCAATTATTAGAATGTCAACATTATATAAAACATTGGAGGGGCGGAAAACCCTTACTTTCAATGTTAGTTGCTTCATGGTGATTTCACGATCACCATCACTATTAGTCTCCTAAAACCATATTTTTACTTACTACAATGAGTATTTTTGTTTTGAGAGAGTTGGTGTGAAAGGTTCTCTCTAAATAAGTGCCTTAGAGGATTAAAGAAGCTGGAAGAGTAGTATCAAATTTACATTTTCACAAAAAATGTATCAGGCATTCAACAGCTCAGAGATCAAATAGTCCAAGTAGCCCTAAGGCATCCTCAATCTCATAAAATCTTTATTTAATTGATCAGAGTTCAATCTTCTTTGAATTAGTCCTCACTTCCTAGGCTTTCCATATATGCACAAATTTCAACTATCATAGTTCAGTTAAGTAACACCAGTTTCCCAACGACATGGTTCTAAATTCATCCACCACAGTATAGTAACTGTCAGCAAATGCATAAATACAAACTTTTTTGCTAGTACTTCAGGCCACACATCGCTATATTAATATAAGGTGTACATCACAATCAGTGACAATTCACATCACTTCCTTTCAAAAAAGGTTAGTAATCAGTCATTCTCATCTGCTGTTCAACTCGCCTCTGGACGGTAAAGCATGTAGCTAGCTGGGTTACCTTCCTGCCTCCCAGTGATAAACCCATGTGAAATTTTACAAAACAGGCAACTAAAAGAGGGAACTGGTCAACAAAAATAAAACTGCAGCAAAGAAACAAAAAATGATAATGCTCAAGAAAAGATGATAATGAAATTCAAATTGAATGCCAGTGGAGTAACACAAGAAACAGTTGATTATGGGAACGTTGCCACTGCCACTGTTGGAGAGACTCCAGATATGCAGTCAAAAGAATTAGTGAAGGCGAACTTATTGACATAATTGAGGAAAGTGACTATAACAAAAAGATGTTCCAGAGGCAATGACGCCAGCAAAAAACTTCACACTAAAAGGAACTCAAAGATATTTCATCACATTCAAAGTGCAAAGAATAAGATGTTGAAAGCTGATCTAAATTTAGTAGACAGGTATAAGACAATTTGCCATGGTACAGAAAAGATGCTCACTCTGCTAATTGTGCTATTCTAAGTTATACAAGGCAAAGCACTGTTAAAACTATTCCTGATAAGTTTTCTTACAAAGAAATAAAACTTTAATTCTGTTTCTAATGTTATATATTATACCAACATTTTACTACTTTTTTAATTTTTCATTCCTCTATACATTTATAACCTATGCAGCAGAGTTTTTAATGTCTTCACAATATTTTTTAAAGATCATGGAACAACTATTTTTCCCACTGATTACTGAGATAGTTTTTGCACAGTTTTAGTTTGTATGGTCATTTTTTAGTCCCCTATACTGATAACAGTGATCAATGAATGAAGTAATTTATTATTTATTTATCTTTAATGACGATCAAATGAAAACTTTTAGATAAATTTAATTATACCAAAATGTTATCAACATTCTTTAAAAACAAACTTTTGTATGAAATTTGTCTCCTCTGACCTGTTTGTCAGCATTCTCACTACATTTTAAACCTTTTTAAAAATTGTATATTTTGAAGCAGAAAAAAAGCAAGCAAAGTTGTACAGTTCAATGATTTATGCACTCATGCAACCCCACATAAGAAATAAAACACTGCCTTGATCCCAGGATCATCCTACTCTGGTCCCCACTCCAATCTCTGGCTGCTTCTTCTCTCCCTACGTAACCAATATTCTGACTTGCATAAGCATTTCCTTGTTTTTCTTTATACTTTTAAGCATACCAGTGTACTCTAAATACTAGTTTTTATTGCTTTTTGTAGTTTATGTAAATGTACTCATATATATGTCTTGCCTTTTTTAGTCAACACTGTACTTGTACCATTCATTCTTGTTTTTTTATTGCTGTATAATATTCCACTGCATGATTACACATTTACTCATTCAAATGTTCATATAAGTGAGTTGTTTCCAGTTTGAAGGTATTGTGAATGATGTCAAACTGTTACAAATGATTACCAATGTATGCTGCTTTCAGCTATGTAAGAGGCTGCTGCTGCCCTATATCCTTACACTTGATATTGTCCATTTTGAATTTTAGCTATTCTTGTAAATATGTTTTGGTAAATGGTTGAAGTTTTAACTTGTTTCCCCAATTACTAATGAGTTTAAGCACCTTTTCATCTTTTGGATTTTTCTCTTTTGAGAAGTGCCTCTTCAATGCTCTTACTTTCTATTTATCATGATTTGCAACAGGGCTGATTTGTAGGAACATTGGATATGTGCCATTAGAAGATGGTGTATGATGTAAATATCTTCTCTCAGGTCACTTGCTATTTCATTCTTTTGATGTCTTTTAGTGAACAGGTTTTTATACTCGATATGGTAAAATTTATCAATCTTTTCCTTTTAGGCTTAATATGAAAACATAGGTTTTGAAATACCTTTTCTACAATAAGATCATATATATAATCTTCTATATTATCTCCTAGGTTTGTTGTTTTGCTTTGCACTTTTAATTTCTGATGTGGAATTAATTTTTGTGAATGGTATAAGGCAGTGGTCAACTTTCTTATGTATTATTTCAGTACCATTTTTTTAAAAGACTATTCTTTTACTTTTCTCTACAGTGGCACTTTATCATAAATCACATTTATATAAATTTTGACATCCATTTTAGGGGTCTCCACAATTCCATTTGTCTGTCTACCTAGAGCTAATGATACACTATCTTAATGGAGCTTTATAGTATGTCTTGATATCTAACAGGGCAAACCCTCCTACCTTGTTCTCCAAAAATGTCCTATTCTTGGTCTTTTGTATTTTAGAATCAGATTATCAAGTTGTACACATACACAGAGAAATACACCTATTGGGGATTTGATTGGAACTGTACTAATCTATAGATCATACTGGAGAGCACTGATATCTATACAATATTGTGTCTTCCTATCCATGAACATAACATATCTAATTATTTCAGGTTTTTAAAATGTCTCTTAATAATGTTTTACAGTTTTAAGAATAAAAGTCATATACATCCTTTGTTAGATTTATTGGTGTGTATGTGATTTTTTTAATAATGCTAGAAAGGCATGTTTTTTATATTTCATTTTCTTTATTGTATATACAAAAAACTAATTGCTTTTTGAACATCAACCCTAGATCCAGAGACTCTCCTAATCACTACCTATAATTTTGGATTTTTTAAAAGTACATAATTCACCATATGTGAATGATAATGATCTCTTCCTAATCTTTTTTGTTTTTGCCTTATCACACTAGCTAGAACCTTTAAAACTATGTGAAATAAGGAAATGATAACAAGCATTCTTGTCTTTTTCCTGAACCAAAGCAAAAGCCTCAAAATTTCACAAGATGTCTGCTATAGGGTGTTTGTTCTTATTGTTACTTTGTTTTATAAATATTTTTAATAGATTAATTTCCTATATATTTCTAGTTTGCCAAGATATTTTTTATGCTGTGAATGACATTGATTTATCAATAGTTTTTCCTATATCTATTATGACAATCATGTAACTTACTTATTTTATTGTTAATGTGGTGAACTACATTGATTTTCTTTTTATGTTCAGCAACTTTGGATCCTTGGGATGAACCCAGCTCAGTTGCGATGTGAGAGGCAGAATAATGACCCTCAAAAGCTATCTATTTTCTGGTCCCCAGAATCTGTGAATATGTTATATTATAAGGCAAAGGGAAATTAAGATAGCAGATGTAATTAAAGCTGTAATAAGTTGACCACAAAATAGGGAGATTATCTTTTTTAATATATTGCTGGATTTGGTTTTGGTTTGTTACTATGTTGAGTAATTTTTGTATTTATGCTCATAAGAGATATTGGTCCACTATCTTCCTTTCATGTAATATTATTGAGAGGTATTTTGTTTGCTTCGTATTAAGGTGATGCTGGCCTAATAAAACAAGTTGGGATATGTTCTCTCTTTCACTACATACATCATTTTTTTCTTAAATGTTTGGTATAGTTCACCTATGAAACCACTTAGCCTCAAGTTTTCTTTGAGGGAAAGTTTAAAATTATGAATTATTTTTAATTGTCATAGAACTTTTAAGATGCTCTATTTCTTCTGTTAATTTTGATAAGCTGCATTCTCTAGGAACTTACCTACTTCATCTAAAATTTCAAACTGACTTCAAAATATTCTTATACTTTTCCTATGAATATAAGATTATAAAATACTTTTCCATTTATTATAAAAGTTAATTTTGCATTCTCTATTTTCTTTTCCATAACACAAAGGGTTTATCAATTTTATTAGTCTTTCCAGAGAACCAATTTTTGGTTTTATTGAATTTCACTACTGTATGTTTGCTTGCCATTTCATTATTGCTGATTTCTTTCTATCTGCTTTCTGTGGGTTTAATATGCTGTTCTTTATAAAATTTATTGATACAGATGTTTAACTTGATATTCAGCTCCATTGCAAGTATATGGTTTTAAAGCCATAAACTGCCCTTTAAGAATATATTTAACTGTATCCCTCAAAATGATATTTTGATAATATTTTATTATCAGTCACAATAAAATATTTATAATTTTACATTATGACTATGATTTTTGCATTACAATTTTTGTTCTATTTTTATTTGACCCATGGATTATTTACAAGTGTATTATTCTGAATAACAAACATATGGAGATTTTCTAATTATCTTGTTACTAATTTCTAGCTTAATGGCATTGTGGTCAAAGAATATAGTCTGCATAATTTCAACCCTTTAAAATGTATTTATATTTATTTTATTGCCCAGCATAGTCAGTTATACATAAAGAATGCATGTTTTGTTGTTGTTAGTTGCAGTGTTCTATATATGTTCATAGTTAGATTTGCTAATTGTGCCCAAATCTTCTATAGCCTTACTGATTTTGTCATCTGGTTCTATCAAAGAGATGTGTTAAGGTCTCCTACTACGATTATAGATTCTTCAAATTCTCCATACGATTTATATATTTTGAGACTATGGTATTGAGTACAATTGTCATTATAAAATCCCCTCTTCATTTCTAGTAATATGGCTTTTTGCCTAAAAGTGTTGTGTTTACAGCTATACCAGCTTTCTTTTAGTTTCTGTTTTTATGATTAGCTTTTCAATCCTGTTGTATTCTTGTTTTAGATATATCACCTCATAACGTACTAGGCATTTCTTTTTCATTTATTATTTTTTAATCCACTTTGATAACCTTTGAGTACTTCATCAGTATGATGCGATGTTCCCTCTGCCCAGAATACTCCTCTTGCCCACACTGCCTCCTTTCTCTACTCCTACTTGTTCTTCAGATTTCAGTTCTAATGAGATCATTCCCTGAATCCCTAGTCTCAGACCAGATTAGTTTCCTCTGTTAAAATAGCACCCTATGGTTTTCCTGATAGCATGTGTCTCAGTTTGAAATTATATATATTCATGACTGATTTCTGTTCTTTTCTTTCACTAGTTATAAAGCCGAGATTACGTGTTTTGTTCTTCATGGTATGCTGGGTGCCTGGTAACATGCCTGGCACTTATTCATTGAATAATTAAAAAATTCTTAATTCCAGCTCAAATCTATCTAAGCTGCAGATGCATATGTGCAACTGTCTCCTTGACACTTGTACTTAAAATTTTGCAAGATTCTTCATATTTAGTATGTCCAAAACTAAACTCATTATACTTCCTCTTCAGATTTAGACATCATCTTCAATACTGCGCCCCCCATGACAGTTTCCAACTATATCCATTAGGAGATCAAGCTTTACTAATGCTATCTCACTAACATCGCTCATATTCTAACCTTCTTTTCTATTCTAACTTGTTTTAATTCAAACCCCATCATTCACTTGGTTGGACTAGACTTTCTGTCTTTAGTCTAACAGCTTCTCCCTGCCCTTCCATCTATATCACCACTTCCACCAATCTATCCCACATCACAGCTTTAAGATTACTATCAAAATTTTGAAACTGGTAATGTCATTCTCCTACAAGAAAACAAACCCTTCAATGGTTCCTTGCTGTGAGGATAAAGTCCAAACATAATAAACTAAGTTCTTCAAGACTTAGCCCCTTCCCTATGTCTCCCAGCCTCATTCTTACTATACTCCTTCCACCTTAGCCTCTAATCACTCTGACTACACCTTGCTGTTTTACAGTCCTGTCTTTTTTCATGCTGCTCTCTGTTCATGCTGTTTCTTATCTTCACAGAGAATACTCAGTTGTTCAAGACTAGACTTAAGCATTACCTCTTCTCTGAAGCATTACCGAATCCCCAGGAAGATGTAACCACCTTTTCTTTAGTGCCTACAACTCTGACCCATATATGCATCTACCTAAACTAACAATTACACTCTTCTGAATTGCACATGTTTATGCTCAAATGAGAGCTCTTAGAGGAGAAAAATCTTGGAAACACTCAGCCGTGTATCCAAGATCTAGAAAACAGAAGATGTTCAATAGCTGACTGATAAAGGGGGAAAGAACAAAACAATAACTAACTGTAAAAAAGGCAAAACAAAAATCCTTTAGGTTACTGAGCGGATAGTACACACAGCAAATATTTGATTCTAAGGAGCTACTCTTTCATATATGCATAGAAAAGGATTACATTTGAGGAAAATAATACTTTACTATTTGTATTGTGAAATCATAGGTTTGCTTGTTTTGCTCTCCCAAGAGAAATATAGATCATATCTTACTCATTTCTGCATCTTTAGGGACTAATTCAGTGTCTGGGGTACAGCAGTCACACAAATTTTGATCAGAGGAATGCTGTACAGCATACAAAGTAGTTTGAAAATATTATCCTAATCTCAAAAGAAAAATGGCTTTTGTTGTGATTAAAAATATGCCTTTAGGTAAAAAAAAAAAAAAAAAAGCTTTTGGAGAGCAAAACTCTCCTCAACCTTCCCTTTTACTTCAATTTCAATACTTTTTCTTATTTCTCCATCTTATTCCTTGGTGATTCTAATCGCCATTAATCTAACGCAATTATCAAAGTCTTAGTGGCAAAAAGTAAAATAAAGCCTACAAATTTCATCTCCTAAATCCTAAGAAAACTGCCTAATTTTGACTGTTTTAGAGTGGTCCCAAACCATCAGATTGAGAAAGTGAAAAAAATCCTTAATGTTAAAAGTTATAATCTATTTAGCAAGCAAAATAAAATCAAATTTACTTCAGAATTTTTAAATACTATAAATAATACATTTTCTACTTAAAAGCAATAAAAATATTGCACTGAATGAATTACAAATACTTCAATATCTTTAAATCCACCATTGCCTAACTTGCCTATTTGATGGTAAAATCTTTTATTTAACCAGAAAGCTAAATTATATTGTGTTAAAAGATAAAATAATGAATTTTTAAAATTGTTAATCTATTCTCTTAGATATTACAATATCAACTAAAGACATTATCAGAACAAACAAAATTTACCAACTATTGTTGGTAAACGAATGTGGTTATAAAAGTAATTAAGTTTGCCAGAGATGCAAAAAAAAAAACTTTCCTAAGTTTCTTCATATATCTTCCTGGGTTCTTAGTAATTATTGTCAATTACTGAAGCAAACATAATGAGTTGTTAGATTATTACTATACAAACTAAAAAGTATGTCTCTTAAAGTGAGATTTTTAGATTAAGATAAAAATTTAGCTAAAATCTCAACAAATATGTCTTAATTTAAAACACCTTTTCAGGGGCATAGTTCCATAGTGTAGTGGTTAGCACATCTGCTTTGCACACAGAAGGTCCTAGGTTCCTGTTCCAGAGGAGCCACTGTCCATGGTCTATAGCCATGCCACCCTGAACAAGCCAGATGTCTGATCTTGGAAGCTAAGCAGGGCCAGGCTTGGTTAGTACGTGGATAGGAGACCACCTAGGAAGACCAGGTGCTGTAGGCATAAATAACTTTAAAAAATAAATAAATAAATAACAAAAAAGAACCACCTTTTTCAGTTTAATTTTAAATCCTAACATAGATTTTTAAATTAAAAATAAAATTATCTTCAATAGTGCTTAAGACATCAGGTTCAACAAATAAGTCAATTAAAAGCTCTCTTTTAAAAGAGTAAATAATACTACTGAAATCTAACCATAGCAAAATATGTTTGATAGAATTTTAAAAAATATATTTTGGTGACTATTATAATAACAGTGCATTGTGTAAGTTATTTTAAGAATGTCTTCTGTTGGTCTAAATTGAGACTATATGCATGTGTATGTGCATGTGTAAATGTATAAAGTAATATATATGTAAAGTGTTCAAAATAACCCAAGATCAGATATCAAAGTGAATTTATGGCTTTAAAAATCAAAAAAATTAAGTACCTAAAATTTTCATTTTCAGAGTTCAAAAAAAGTGTGTCAAATTTATTTAAATTGTTTTAAAAATTTCTTTAATTTTCCAGACATACAAAAATTGAAGGAATTTTCCACTACAAGGCCTGCACTACAGGAAATACTGAAAGAGGTCAGCTCACCTAAAACACAATGACAAAAAAATATACATAATTAGGAGTAAGGTGACTACCAGGCTGATAGAAGCAGAGGAGTGCAACCCTTACTAGGAACAGGGTATTATAAGCTTAAAAATAAGAAGAGATTTGCGATAGCAAGATAGTAATGAACATTCAGCATACATAGGGATTGAAAAGGGGAGGAGTCAAAGATCCAAACTCACAAAGGGGAATGGAGATAAGAGACATGCAGAAGAAAAATGATGACTGTGTGTATGTATGTATGTATGTGTGTGTATGTGTGTATATATACATATATATACATATGTGTGTGTGAGTGTGTGTGTGTGTGTGTGTGTGTAACTATCCCTTACATATTCGTAATGCTAATCACACGCCAAGGGTTCAGAACTGAAGTATACAATATAAAACAAGAAGGACCAGAGGGAAAACCCACAAAAGCCAATCAAAATAAAGAAAATGAAAACACTAGGACAAGGAAGCAATGGAAATACTGAGCTACCAGAAAACAAAAGATAAAATGGCTATACGAAGACTTCATATTTCAATAATCACCCTAAATGTAAATGGACTGAACTCACCAATAAAAAGGCACAGAGTTGCAGAATGGATCAAAAAACAAAACCCAACCATGTGCTGCCTCCAGGAGACACATCACAGCTCCAAAGGCAAATACAGACCCAAAGTGAAAGGGTGGAAAATGATATTTCAAGCAAATGGCATTCAGAGAAAAGCAGAAATAGTGGTACTAATATTGGACATTATTAGACTTCAAAATAAAAAATGTAAAGAAAGATACTGAGAGACACTTCATAATGATAAAGAAAATCATGCACCAAGAAGACATAACACTTATTAATATCTATGCTTCCGATCAGGGAGCCCCAAAATATGTAAAAACATATATAACAGAACTAAAAGGGGAAACAGGCCAAAACACTATCGTAGTAGGGGACCTAAATACCCCACTGTTGGATATGGACAGATCATCCAAACAGAAAATCAATAAGGAAATAACATCCTTTCTTGACACATTAGTCCAACTGGACATAACTGACATTTAACAGAGCCTTCCATGCCAATAACAGTTGCTTATATATTCTTCTCTAGTGCACATGGAACATTCTCAAGGATTGACCACATACTGGGACACAGAGATGGCCTCAACAAATGTAAGAGGGTTGAAATCATACCAACCATATTCTCTGATCATAATGCCTTGAAATTAGAGATCAACTGTAAAAAGAAAGCAGAAAGAACCACAAATACATGGAGATTACACAACACACTACTGAAGAATAGCTGCGTCAGAGAAGAAACAAAAAGAGAGATCAAGAAATACATAAAAACAAATGATAATGATAGTACAACATATCAAAACTTTTGGGGCATAGCATGTGGTGGAATTTTGAGCTTCTTTAGTTAACCTGAGGAAAATTAAATGGCTGCTTTAAAAAAAAGTCATAAAATAATTAAAGTTAATAATAGCTTTTTGGATTATACAAAGAACATAAGAATTAGAAGTATTTTATTATGTCCTCAATGACAAGTGATTAATTCCTTATATTCATTCATACATCAGTGAAACAACGAAGATATGATCATATACCGGTGTTTCTGAATTTTTAAATAATGTTAATATTAAATAAGGAAATGTTTGTATTAAATTATAGAAATAGTATTTTTAATTTTCATAAGGGCAGTATTTAAAAAATTATATTATGTGACCTAAGGAAACAGAATAAAATATTCAAATAAAAACAAATTTTAATAATTTTTGAGGGAGCAAATCTTGTTAAGAAATGTCCTACACCTCCCTAAGGTTCGAAGCCACTTAATATGTATAGTAGAACAATTAAATAATTTGAGCATAGGAATATTTAAATGAAGATATATTCTTCATGAAAACCGTTTCCCTAATAAACTTCTATACAAATGATATAATGCTTTATAATTCTGAAACAACTGGTTAAGATAATAAAGACAATTTTGAAATAAAACTTCATATTAACTTATCAAATCTATTTTTAAAAAATATGCATTCCAATGATCTAAAACCATACATCTTTAAAGAAAGTGATTTAAAAGATAAAAAGGAAATTGTTTAAAAGTGTATCATAAATAGACTTTTTACAACTTACTTTCTCCCCCAAATCTATACTAGATATATCTTAAACTTTTATTATTGTAAATAAATAACTGAAATAGACTGACAGTAACAATGAAAAAATATAAGCTTCTGCAGAGCAACCTTAGGAATATATAAAATAACAAATTCCTCCTTTGTT
Organism: Macroglossus sobrinus; assembly: GCA_004027375.1. Lineage (NCBI taxonomy): Eukaryota > Metazoa > Chordata > Mammalia > Chiroptera > Pteropodidae > Macroglossus > Macroglossus sobrinus. The sequence continues at coordinate 1,811,602 of PVKZ01000001.1, read as the reverse complement.
ATGAGCAGTAAGCTTTAAAACTACTTACTACTCATGAATCTCTAAAATTCTATACACAAAGAGGTGACAAAGCCAAATTAGGCACTCACGAGACTGTTAATCATTCTGCCCACATCCAGCTATTTGATTGCTCTAAGATGCTTTGGCTCTTGCTCAAAGAATTTGTCCTAAGAATGGTGCTATCTTTACCAAAAATAAATATGTAGATAATTATATCTTTTAGTTCAAGTCACAATAGCAAAGTATTAAATTTTGACAGGCTAAGGCTGAAAAGAACAAACTACTATGTGAACTAAAGTAAAAAATAAAGAAATAGCAACACACTGCAATTCATTATAAACATTACTGTTAGATCCAAGAGGAAAACTGGATGTTAATGAAATAAATAGTATTAAACACCTATATAGTGGAAATGAGATTCAGTATACTCGACTTACTAATAAGATCCACTAGATTACATGTTACTCTCAAAGAAAATATGGATTTTAAATTAATCTAACCACTATTGAAACTTAACTGACAAATCATTATTTAAGCATAATATTGCTCCAAGATTTTGTTAGTGGTTTAAGAGATGTTAATTTAAAATTTGAGGTATGTAAACCTCAAATTAAACTATATAAAAAACAAGATCAAGTGTTCTTTATACTATTAATACCTCTAAAAATAATAATTACATATCAAATATGTTGTACTTTATGTAAAAAGTGGCACTTTTAAACACTGCCATCCATCCATTCATCTAGCCATCCATTTATTGAACACCAATGACTCAAATACCGTGCTAAGTGCTGAAGATAAAGGAATGAGCAAAAACATTTTCCTATGGATTAGCTAGAATTTAGTGTCTGACTATGCTTAAGTGCAATGAAGTAAAAGTGCTATTTCCTCAAGGAAATGACAGTTAAATGAGACCAAAAGTTTTATTAGAAGTTAGGTAGCTAGGTTAGGGGAGTTGAAACGTGTGTGTGTGTGTGTTTTAACTGTGAAGGTACATCATAAGCAGAGGTGCTGAACTGGAAAGGTGCTTGATGCACCGGCAGATATGGACCAGGCCAGTGAACAGGAGTGCAGTGAGCAGAGACTGAGAGGCAGCAGGTAATCTGATCAAGGAAGACCTTGAAGGTCATTTTGAAGATTTTTAATGCTATCCTAATGGGAAGCCATTTCAGGATTTTAAGCAAAAGAGTGCCAAGATCAGCAATGGCTATTCATTCTACCTGCTCTATGGAGACTTGGGGGATGGGGAATAGCGATGGCAGAATAAATGCATGTGGACCAGTTGGAAGATCCAGTTAGAAGATGACTGAAGTAGAATGGTAGTCATTTAGTGATACAGACGCATGTCACTTCAAGATATATCCTAAGGGTAGGATCAACAGGACCAATGATGGATTAGATGTAGTGGTGAGGCCCAAAATACTAAATATTATTTCTGAAGCAGATCAATTATATCAACATATTATTTCCTATCCACAAAATCTATGGGTTAGAAAGAGATTTAAGACCAACACTAGTAACAAGTACAACCAGGTAACTGAGATCACAAAGAGAATAACAATGGTATTTGGGGCAGAGTTGAGGATGAATGACAGCTTTTAAAGCAAAACTAATCAATAAGAGCATTTAGTGGCTTTTTTCCCTTTACTTTCCCCTTATGTTTCATTATTCTCCTAAATGACATATGCCTACTTTACCTATTTCAGCCCCAAAAGGAGAAATCTTAGATATACTTAATTTCTCTGTTCTCCTATCCTGTTCCTACTCCCTATACCCTATAACTTGAGTTCACCTGACTTCTAGAGGGCCAGATAAACACAGTATTCCTAACATTTCACCTTCCAATGCACCTACCCATAAGAAATGTCCTATCGTTTCCTTTCTGTACCAGAGAGCATAGCAAAAAAAAAATGAAGATCTGCATTACTAACAATTCCACTTCTTCAATGTTTAACTATACCTTTCTTCTCATGTGTGTGAGGAAACAGAATAGGTGGTGACTACTGACAATGGTAATAGCTACACTATCCTGTGGAACTGTACATCCATAATGGTGTGGATTTCATTTCTCTCTCTTTTGTTGAAATTTACCATTCAAATGAGAGCTAAATATTTTAAGGCTAACAGTGAAGTGGCATACACTGTAGGAAAAATTTTAATGTTTACACATCAAAAATTGAGTAATTTATTGGTTTTTGAAGGAGAAAAAATTTTTCAGACCCCTAATATTAACTTAAACTATTTTTAATATGTTACTTAGCAGCATACAAATATAAAACCAAATGTAAAATCCTTAGGTTTATAACTCTTATACAACTATAAAACTGAAACATTTAAAATCAAATACAACAAAACCAATAAAATTCAAAATAACAATATTAAATATGATGAAATCATTTTGCTTTAACTCATTGTTTGCTGTATGAATCTTATATCGACTGCTCCCGAAATCTACTTTGTTTTTTGTTTATGTCTATCCTATTATGTGTGATATGAGCCTTTTCTCTATTTGAGCTTGTATGAAATTTTATTCATACATTACCTGATTGATACTACTTAGCCTTTCCTATGTTCAAATTCATTTATGTAGCAAGTACTGCCATCCTAATGCTGAAACAAACTTGTACTATTTGGCACCAAAGTTATTTTAAACATAATCATAAACAAATATCTAAAATTACTTGGTAGGATTCATTATAAGGTGGACATATTAATAATTCAGAATGTGCTTTCATTAAGTCCTTTTAAAAAATATATTTTTTTTAATTTTTAGTTCTCAGAAAACTCACTAACATTCAAAAGTATGCCAGGCTGAGAACCATTGTAGGCCAAGCCAAAGACATAACTTAAAGAGACTGAATGAACAGCTCAAGAGGCAGGGCTAGGAACAGAACCTATTTGTGTACACACTCTGTTGCTTCTTTTTTTATTAAGATGAATTTATACAATGTGCACTTTTCAAAACCATTCTAATAGTTTACTATCCAGGGGCTGAGCAAAATTTCACTTAAGACGAAGAAAAAATGATTCTTTCACTAATCTAAACTGATGAACACATATTATTTAATAAATAGAAAAATACATCATCACTACATATCATAGATGAGAGCGACCCCACCATCCACAGACTCCTTCTGCATGTGATTTAAGCCAAGATACAGAAAACTTTATCTCCCTTCCCCACAATCTCTCTCTCATTTTCAGGCCAGGCCTTCTCTTATCTACATAATTCCAAATATTGTTTATCTCATCTATACAGCCCTATAAAGAAACCTCAAAATCAACAAGCCCCAAATTAAAGTCATTATTTTCACCTAGCAAAACCTATCTCTGATATTAGTTAACAGCTCCAGTAAACAAGTTAGAAATAATGAAATCTTCTTTGACTCCTTCCAATTTTACTATATCCAATCTGTCCAAGAATATCCATTAAATTTCTAATAGACCTGTTGGCCTCAAACTGTATTTTCCTTATAATTCCTAAAAATATTCACAAATAACCTTCTAAAATTTTTCTCTAAATTTATATTTCTATTTCCTCACAAACACCTGGGGAAATGCTTTCCAATGTCTTTGTATGGCCTATAAGATACACTATAACCTATTTGATATTCCAATGCTGCACATTTTGGTGACTTCCAAATTTTTGCTATAATAAATAATAATGGGATAAACTTTCATTATATAAATCTTTATACAAGTTCAGGTTATTTTCCTGGAATATAAAAATTTCAAGGCCTTTGAAATATTTATTTTCAAATTGCTTCTCGTACAATTATACCATTTTCAATCTCATCACACATAAGGGTATTTTACTACATTCTCAACTCCATTATTTACTGTCTATGAGACATCTTGTACTTCAATTTCCTCATCTTTAAAACTGGGATAGTAATAACACCTATCTCAAGGGCTTTTTGTGAAGGCTTTACATGGAGAGCTTTTAGAAAAATCCTTGGCACTCCTGGACAACCAATAGGTCAAAGAAAAAATCAAAAGAGAAATCAGAAAATATCTTGAGACAAACAAAAATGAAACAAAACATACCAAAACTAATGGGATACAGCAAAAGCAGTCCTAAGAGGAAGGCTTACAGTGATGAATGCCTATATTACAAAAAAAAAAGAAAGATCTCAAATAAAAAACATAACTTTCCAGTCTATGGCCATGCTACTCTGAACACAGCCCATCAGAGTCTGATCTCGGATGCTAAGCAGGGTTGGGCCTGGTTAGTACTTGGATGAGAGACCACCTAGGAAAACCAAGTGCTGTAGGTGTGTGTAAATGAATGAATGAATGAATGAATGAATGAATGAATACCTAACTTTCCAATTCAAGCAACCACAAAAAGAAAAAACAAACTAAACCCAAAGTTAGCAGAAGAAAGGAAACAAAGTTTAGAGCAGAAATAAATAAAATAGAGACTAGAAAGATAAGAGAAAAAAATCAATGAAACTAAGAGTTGGCCTTTGAAGAGATAAACAAAATTGACAAAATTTTAGCTAGACAAAGAAAAAGAGAGGACTCAAACAAAATCATAAAAAAGATGACCTGACATCACAGAAATACAAAGATTCATAAGCAACTACTATGAACAAGTACATGCCAAAAAATTAGATAACCAAAAATAAATGAATAAATTCCTAAAAACATACACCCTACCAAGACTAAATCACGAAGAAACAGAAAATCTGAACAGACCAGTAATGAGTAAGGAGATTGAATCAGTAATCAAAAACTTCACAAGAAAAGTCTAAGACCAGATGGTTTCACTGGTAATTTCTATTAAACTTTCAAAGATTTAATACTAATTCTTCTCAAACTCTTCTATTAAACATTTAAAGAAGAATTAAAGTCAATATTTCTCAGACTGTTCCAAAAAATAGGAGGAGGGAACACTCCCAAACGCATTTTACAAAGCCAGCAAACCCTGACACCAAAGCCAAATAATGACACTTAAGAAAACCACATACCAATATCTCTGATGCAAAAATTCTCTTTAAAATACTAACCAAAGTCAACAGGTTACTAAATACTACACAAAGTCCACTAAGAAGATAACACACCATGATCAAATGGGACTTATCCCTGGGATGCTAACAGTTGGTATTGTACACTAATGATTAAAAGACCTAATCAAGACTAATCACATTTTATTTTATTTTAAAGTTTCATCTAGTCTATCAATTTTTTAATTTCTAATATCTTCAGTCATTAAATAATAAATAATTATAATAAAACATTAAGTATATTATTCTTGGTTTAATCCTTTCTGGAAAGTAAACAATAAGTAGATAGAACTCTTCCAGAAACAATACTCTGTAATGTAAGAATTCTGTACATTTTAAGACTTACAAGATTGGTCTAAATAACAGGATCAACAAAGTATGCAGCTATACTAATTCATCTATTGTATAAATTTAATAAATAAGAATTTTAGAGTATTAAATTTAGAATTTAAATATATATTAAGTCACAGTATTTATTAATCACAATTTTGAGTCGAGGACTCATGAAACTTACAAAATCATCTCTTTTCTATTATGTTTGATTTTTAGTTATATCTTCACCTTTCTACTGTTTCCTCTCATTACAGGTGAAAGAAAATACAAATATAGAAAAACTATGAGACATATTATTAACATTTTAATTCTATTCCCTGACTTGGACATGGAAATGCTATGCTGAAGCAATCAGTGAGAATAATAAATCTACATCTTGAATCTCACAATCAAAGATTATTGCCTTTTTTATCCTGTTTTTAGAAAAAAATGTATAAATTTTATTGAGGTATAATCGAAGCACAATATACTGCATCGATAGGCAGAATTCTAAGATGGTGCTCAGATCTCTAGCCCCGAGTGCTATTCTTATGATTATATTACATGTTTAGAAAGATTTTGAAGATATAATCATGGGCAATAATCAGGTGGCCTTAACATATGGAGATTATATGCATGGGCTTAACTAATCACATAAGCATTTAAAAGCAGAGTGGTTTCTCCAGCAAAAACAAAAGAGGAGGTCAGAGATTCAAATTATGACAGAGATTCAGTACACCACTGCAGGCTTAAAGATGGAAAGGACAGGTCCTAGAACATAGGGAGAGAAATTCTGCTTCATCCCACTCCCATTTTTTTTTTATTACTCTTCTGTTAGTCTATTCTTACCTAATCACTTTTTACCTTTTTCATTGTATTCTCAAAACAAGCAAGATATAAACTAAGATATGTCAGACAAACAGCATATTTCTTGTTTCAAATGTCATAAAACAAAAAATAGTGGAGGGAATACTAATTCTATGAAGCCAATACCATGTGGTATTGGCAAAAGTATAAGGGAAAAGATCAATAAAACAGAATATAGAGCCCCAAAACAGACCCTCATAAATACAGTCAACTGATCTTTGACAAAAGAGCAAAGGGCAATACAATGGAGCAAAGATAACCTTTTCAACAAATTGTGCTGGTACAATTGGCCATCCATAGGCCAAAAAAAAAAAAAAAAAGAATATAAATACAGACCTTACACCCTGCACAATAATTAACTCTAAATAGATCACAGATCTAAATGTAAACTACAAAACTATAAAATGCCTAGAAGGTAATGTAGAAAATCCTAATGACCTTGAGTCTGGCAAAAACTTTTCAGATATAACACCAGATCTGTGAAATTATAATTGATAAGCTGACTCTATTAAAATTAAATTTTCTGTTTTGCAAAAGACACTGTTAAGAGAATGAGAAGAAAAACCATAGACTGAAAGAAGATATTTGCAAAAGACTGAAAAAAAAACTGTTACCCAAATTTTCAAAAAACTCAACAGTAAGAAAACAAACAACATGATTAAATATTGGGCACAAGATCTAAACAGACACTTCACCAAAAAAAAAGATACAAAGACAGCAACTAAGCATGTAAAAAGATGCTCAACAACATATGTAATTAGAAACTGTAGTTAAAACAATGAAATGCCACTACGTATCTATTAGAATGGCCAAAATCAGGAAAACTGACAATACCAAATGCTAGAATGTGGAGCAACAGGAACTTTTCCTTCATTACTAGTGAGGATGTGTACTGGCCACTTTGAAAGACAGTTTGAAAATTTCTTTAAAAACTAAACAAAACCTTATCATATGATCTAGCAATCATGTTCCTTGGCATTTACACAATGCGTTGAAACTCTATGTCCACACAATAACCTGCACATGGATGTTCACAGCAGCTTTATTCAGAATTGCCAAAACTTGGAAGCAACTAAGATGTCCTTCAGCAGGTGAATGGATGAAATATGGTATATCCAAATAATGGAATATTATTCTATGCTAAAAAAAAAAAAATGAGCAGTCAAGCCATGAAAAGACATGGAGGAACTTTAAATGTGTATTACTAGGAGCAAGAAGCCAATCTGAAAAGGTTACATACTGTATGATTCTAACTATATGACATTCTGGAAAAGGCAAAATGAGACAGTAAAAAATCAGTGGTTGCAAGAGGTTGGGAGAGGGGCTTTGAGTGGTAATATAGGTTCACTGAGTGTAACGATGTACCACTCTGGTACAGGATGTTGACAGTAGAGGCGGTCATACGTGTGAGATGAGGGTGTGTGAGCTCTGTACTTTCTGTTTAATTTTGCTGTGAACCTAAAACTGCTATAAAAAATGAAGCCTATTAAAGAAAAAGTAACAAAAGATGTAAGTGTACTTAATGCCACAGAACTGTGTATTTTCAAAATGGTTAAAATAAATTGTTATGCATATTTTATAATTTTCAAAAAGTCATAAGAGAATTCTAGCAACAACAGAAACTATAAAAGTATTCTATTCAGATGTCCGTCCCCTTTCTATCTCTTACTCAAATTACTTAGTCCATTTAAGCTGCTGTAACAGAATACCACAGACTGGGTGGATTATTAACAACAGAAATTAATTTCTCACAGTTGAAGGCTGGGAAGTCTAAAATGATTAAGGCGGATCAAGGCAGTCGAAGATCAAGTATTTGGTGAAGGCCCGCTTCCTACTTCATAGATGGCCATCTTCCCCCCACTGTTTCCTCACATAGATGAAAAGGGCTAGAGAGCTTTTACAATAACATCATCATTTAAGAAAGTTTCCTTTAAAGCAATATTTTTCTAATTGTAGCAAGTTCTCACTTAACATCCTCAACAGGTTCTGCAACTTTAAGCAAAACAACATATAACAATACCAATTGTATCATAGGCTACTTAATATAAACAAAAGTTAGATTTCTACAGCATCTCATCAGGGTTGAAATGACATTATTTGAGGGCCTGCTGTACCTCCTTCCGGCTTAGACCTTCTACAGTAGTGCTCGTTCGGAGTGTGGTCCTTAAACTGCACAAGCATTAGCATCACCTGGGAACCTGGAAGAGGTGCAGAACTTCAATCAGAATATACTACTTAACAAGATCCCCAGATCAGGATGCACAATGTTCGAGTACAGTGTTTCCAGAAGACTTAGCTCTTGTGCATCCCTTCTACCTCCTCTTTTAGGTTCCCAGTAAGAGGCATGAATTCTAGGAATAAAGGAAGCAAGGTACAACACAAGTCAAATAGATAGGCCAAGTTTTTATAAAAGGAGAAGGGTAGGTATGTAGTAGGGCAAAATTAAATTTAAAAAGGTATCAAGGGGACAATTGGAAAAGAGAAACATTCATAAGAAAAATCAGTGGGGGGTGGTAGACAGGGTAAAGGGGGTCAAATATGTGGTGACAGAAAGAAATCTAACTATGAGAGGTGAACATACAGTGTAAATACACACATACACACACGCACCTTATTGTAAAAGTGTACAGCTGAAACTTACTGGATTTTGTTAATCGATGTCACCATAAAAATAAATAAATAAACAATAAAAAAAAGAAAAATGGGTGGTATAATAGGATACCAGAGAATAAAGGGAATGGAAAATCAGATGAACGCTTATGAAAAAAAAAAACAGTTTGATGGACCAGGAAACTAGAGAGAAAGACTATGAAGAGGGTTTACTAATGAGAAAAAATAATGCCCTGTAATAATTCTATTCTGAATTCTCCTCATTCTGACCAAAATATTTAACGTTTTTACCCTGAATATATTCAGATTATAATGTTTTTAATATTGATGTCATTCTCAGATTGCATTTATATACCAAAAGTAGTCTTTACAAAAAAATATCCACATTATAATGAGAACAGTGAACTTTCTCATTCTATGGAAAGCAAGGCTCAAAAATGACCACAGACACCAAAAACCAACATAAAATAAAACCTCTTTCAATTTCTGTGACACATACATTATTAAAATAATAAACTAATATTAGTATTTTATACTTTAGAAATGGATTAAACATTTTTATTTTATTCTCAAGCAAAAGTATTGCTAGTTGTATTTAACCTGTGAAATTTAAAAGGCAGTTCCCAACAGTGGTTAGGAGTACAGTCTGACCATAAAGGAGATGGTCAGACTCTGGTTTAAAACTGGCTCTGCCATTTACAAACTGCTAAGGACTTAAACCTTTCTCCACCTCTGCGACTAGCCTGGTACATAGTAAATAAGAACTCAAAAATGTTCATTATTATTTGTGAAAAATTTTTTGAAAATATCTCTTATAAAGGAATCTTCCAAATGTAAAGGGTCATCCTATCTCAATATAATTGCAATTTCTTTCATTTAAAGGACAACATTTGAATGAAAGGGAATAGTGGTCATTTGGATTTCTGCCACCTTGCCTTTCATGAACTATTATTTTGCATGACCACAGATCTATTATGCATATGCTTGTAGGAAAGTGCTTTGTTGAACCTTCAGATAGACTGTTTTGGTCTTGAACATAATCAATAACCAAATATGAATCTTAGTTTTTAAGACTCAGAAAACCAGATTCAGGGTTTTAGGAGCTCTGTTCCAGGAGTCAGGGACAAAGACAAACTATATTTCTTATCATATCACAATATTGCAAGAAGGAATTCTATAATTAAAATGCAGCTATATCTTAATCATTTATGCTTGTATCTATACTCTTAAGTCTAAAAGTACATTTAATTAACTTGCCTTAGCAACTGACTTTCACCTCTTTTTTATGAAAGAGGATAGAAAAAAAAAGATCCAGTTTTCAGAATTCTAAAAGTCCACTTGGACGCAATCTGTTTCTAAAAAGATAAAAACTGTGAGACTACACAGTGAGGATCCATTCCTTAGGAATAACACTTCTTTGGGCTATTCCATGCCATTTAAGGAAAGTAAAAGACTTAAGTCTCCATCTTCTTATTACTTCCCACATTCCCCCCAGGGCTATGACTCTGTTGCTTGTTCTACCAAATAACCTAAGGCAATTTTGTGCACTATTTAATAACTGTGCATTGTTACCCACAAGTATTATCCAGTTTATGAAACCTTAAGTGCCTCAGGACCTATAGATTAAAAATTCTTTGCAACTCTTTAATATCTTTTTATACTCCTTGAACATAGGTTGGTCTTGTGGTTTGTTCTGACAATATCATGTGGTGGAATGACACTATGACTTTCAAGAGACCTCACAGCTCTCATAGAACTCTTCCACAGACTAGCTCAGATCACCTCCTGGAGATACATGGCTCAGCCAATATCCAGAACAAACTGCCAGACACGTGAACGGGATCCTCTCAGACTATTCGGCCCCAGCTGAACAGCCATATAAGGATAGCCATATGAGTGACCTTGACAAGATTAGCAGATGAATTGTTCAGCTGATCCCAGCTCAAATTGCTAGCTTGCAGAATCATAAACAAATAAAATGGTTGTTATAAGTCACTAAGATCTGGGGTGGTTTATTATGTGAGAGATAAGATACAGGACAAAAATCCCCTTCTGAAGAAATAAAATTATTTTTGCATAGAGTAAAACTAATGAGTTGTACTATTTGTGCCTTCAATTAAATCAAACCTGCTAATCTGATCATAACTACTGGATCAGTATCTGATCTAAAAGCAGCCACATATGACAAGACATGGCACTATAAAGTGTCATGGCATAGTATTCTGCCACGATGGACAATCCCATGGAAGACAGCGACAAACTGAAATCCTTTATTAGTTAATATTAATGCAATATAAACACTGAAAACCTGGTCACTAAAGCTGCTACTGCATCCTAAACAATCTGGTATGAACCCTTATCCTGTAAGCACTAGGACCCCAGGGCTGTGTCTGCTTGGTCTCCTTCCCTACTCTGGAGCATTTATCTGTACAATCTGAAAAGACCTAATATTCTATATTAACTTCATCTACAGTAAATCTTTATAGTGGTTTTTAAACACTCATAAAACATTTCTGAATAACCTCATTTGAGAAGCAACATGGTATAGTAAAGAGAGTACAGACTTTGGGTAAAGGAGACCTAAATTCAATCATACTACTCGTGTGATCAGTAAGATATTTTTAAGGATTAGAAGAGAAATACATGTAAATTTTTTGAGTATCTGGCAATAGTGTTACAATAAATTCTATTTTTATACAACTTAGTAAGATTTATTAAGGACATTGATCTTATCAGTTAGCTGTTTTCATATAACAAACCTCAAAAATTAGCAGCTTAAAATAACCAATTCTGAGTCAGCAATT